>JAPMOR010021636.1:147376-173392 GCA_026543865.1 Argiope aurantia
AGTAGCACATTTTTCCCCCCTTTACATAAGCTAATGACAAGTTTCAGAAGACAGTGCCTTTAAGCTTTTGTTTTGTTATATTAAGGAATATTATAGTTTTGGTTACTTACTGTTTTAATTGGAAACTTATGTAGACTAGCGATTCAAATTGAAAATATTACATGCATGCAAAATAGTATTTTTCATAAGTGATTATAACTAATTATATTTCTAAAATATTCATTAAAACCTTACTTTTATGAAGAAATCAGAAAATTCTTCTTTCGAGATATGCCTTTCATTTGTAAATAAACATTTTTCAATCTTAGACATAGGACTTCCAGTATGCCTTAGCCAGTCTTTCCTGAAAATGAAATAAACAAAATATTTTCAGATATACAAAATAACAAAGCTAATATTTATGCAAGTAATGATCTAGAATCTATGTCTCTATGGAAAGGGATAAAAGGATGTTTAACAAGTTAACAAAGCACTCACAAAATAAAGAAATTAAAAGCATAAAATTCACAATTTTTCAGTTAAAAATATCTTTTATTATAAATGTGAGCAAGAAAATCTCAAAATAATATTTGGACCAGTATGAAAAAGCAGCATTTCAAACAAACCATATTTCGAAATTTCATAACAATAACTATTAATATACAATATATAGAAAAAGATCAATTTCTAAACAAATAATAATTGCTATGGTCAGTAGCAAATAATAGAAAAATATATAATTGAAAGGACAATGGATAAAAAAATATTTTATCAAAAAAAAACGTTATGAATATTAAAAAAGACAAGAAAGCAATTTGATTAATAATTAAATTAAAAAGAGTAAAGAGTAAGTAGTATATTTAGTATAATATTTAAAACAAAATTTAACTTCTGCAACTTTAATTAACATTAAAAGGAATAAAGAATAAATATCTAAGGATAAAGTTAAAATATTTGTAGAATCTCATGAATTCATTTGGAATAGAACATATATCCAATGATATTCTTTTATACTACATAAATCAACATATTTATACAAGAAGATGCATTCTCGAGTTTTTGATACCATTGTTTATTCTTACGATTCATAAGAGAATATTTTAGAATAAAGATCCTTAATTTCAATTTTATATATTATTCCTGTAAACAATTTTTTTAAAAAAAATTAACACAAAGGAATACGGTAATGAATAAGGAATCAGCAAATCAATTTTTTACACACTTTACAGAGTATAATCAGCTTAGATTAAAGCACATAGTCTGCCTAATATAGAAAAATTAAACCATCGTAGACATTTTGACAACATGGATACAAAACTCACTTTCTTTTTATTTTATAAAGCTGACTTACAAAAAATTACACAACTTTACCCTAACTCTGCACAACTTAAGCATTTAATATGAATCTTTCAACAAATAACTAATAATTTTTTGAGAAAGGGTAGGTTGAATGTTTCAAAGTGTTGCATGGGTTTACTAACATAACATTAAATATACTTTCAAGTCTTTGATGAAAAGAAATGCTAAGCAGATTTTTTAACATTTTTGCTCACCTATATAGATATTATTTATGGTAAAAATACTTTAAAGAGGAGTAGAAATATCAAAGTGTTTTAACATATCAACATAAAGTGTTCCAAAATCTCATGCTTTATTTGTATTACTTCATTTGCTATTACTGTATGAATTGAATGAAACATAATATTCCAAGATGGACATATACTATTTTGCTTATCTTTTATATTGGTCATTAATATAAAATTTAAATTTCTAGAATAGATATCTAATTTTCAACAAAAACTTGAAATGATTTTATTATCATCCTATTATTAATAAAAGGATAATTAAAAAATGATTTAACAAAACTTTTTTCTTAATTTCTTTCCTTTCATGAAATTTGAATAAAAAGTTTATAAAAGCTTTATTTGTGCTAAAGTGACTTGAAACCAATGAAAGGTTTCTAATTAAATTTATTCAAAGGACAAATTAAAAATTGAAACAATGTTGGTTGTATTATTGAAATTTAACTACTATTTCTGGGTACCATTTGTGTCATAATTTAAATTCTACTTTATTACTGCTTACATTAGAAATATTTTCTTTTTAAGTTTAAGATTATTAATATTTTTGAAAACTTTAACTGTTTATTCATGCAATTAAAATATGATTTGTCATCTGTAATTAATTCTACAATAATGATAATTTGATCCCTTCTTGAACATTCAGTACATTACAATTTTCTATAGAATTTCTTTCATTATTTTACAGGAAACACCCTAAAAGAAATCTGTATTCAATATTTGACGTACAAAATAGCATTCTATTATCCTCTTCATCTAAATGCAAGGTATAATTTAATGTATTGATTTAAAATATGATTTTATATAATATTTAAACTAAAAACAATTTAATTAGTAACATTATAAATAATTTTTTTATATTTTGCAACAATAATAAAAAGAATGAAAAATAAAAAAGAAAAGAAAAATGTTAAGTACTATTTGCAAATGAATTCAAATTTTTAACATTTTTCATAGTCTGAATCAAATATAAATAATACTATAAGTGATTTAAAAAGTGTAGAAAATGTGTATGTATAAAAATATGTAGAAAAACATTCCACAATACTGTATATTAATAACATGAAAGAATTACTATGATAAAATATGTAATAATTAATTGAAACAAAGAATTATCAGAAAAATTTCACTTACATTTCTTCAATATTTTCTTCTTTTCCTTGCATAGTTCCAACAACAGTTCCTTTTGAAGTATTCATAACCCATCCTTTCAAATTTAATTCTTTACCTTTATCTCTGGTATACTGAAATGAGTTAAATACAGATAAAATAACAGAGATAAAGTTAAGAAATGTGAAACTCTCCAATATAATCACATTTATATGTAACAAAATAAAAACATATAAATTCTAATATTTTATTTTTATAATTTTTTATAGATCTTCACTAATGGTTACAATTTTATTTAAATATCATAAAAAAACCCCTAAATGAAAATACATAAAAAGAACAGTTATGAAATAAATATTTCACTAAAAGATAATTCTGTAACAATGGATATCACATATGAAATTGCATTCTATAAATTTCAGACATAATATCTATGTATCTTTACGACAAGTTTTGAAATTCAAGTTAAAATTAGTGATGCAAGATTGCAGAATAATTTAATCAAGTTAGAATATCAAGAACAATAGAAAACATGTCTTAATAGATAAAGCATTTTCTATTAATGTCCTGCTTAAAAAAGAAACAATAAAAAGAGACATTTCTATACACATATATACACAATAAAAGTAGAGGGATTTCTATTATTCTTTGCTGAATAAATAATCACACAATGAAAATATAAAAATTAGATACATATTGAAAGCTTTAGTGTCGAGGCAAAATTATACAATTTTATAGATCAAATAGCACTCTTCATTAATAAAATTGCCAGATATATATACATAATATTTTAGAATCTAAGTTAAACCATAATTAATTCCCAATGTTTGATCTTAATTCAGCCCATAATAACTTAATTCTAAAATATCCTCTTATTTCCTGGTCCCATTCCATTTTTCTATTTAATTAATGCAACAAAAACTCTGTGACAATGCTTTAGTCAGTGTTTTCTGTGCTCCGAGTGAAGTGATAAAAATTGCCGACCAAAACAAATTCCTCTAAAAGATTCCTATGATTCCCTTACCCGAGTCAACACATGTAGGAAATCCGTATCAGAGTATCACAGTATATAAGTACCGGGAAAAGTATTTTCCCTCTCTTTTAGCTTTTCCTCATTTCATTTTGTGTTATGATATTATATATTTATATATATAGAAAGGTTAGATACATAACTTGATGGTTTTTCACTTTCAGCTTTGAAAAATAATGATAGTAAAAACTCTTTTATGAGCATAATGAATTTGACACTACTCTGCATTGTAAATGAAATAAAATGTGCAAATATATCTTCAACTGATTCATGTTTTTATTAAATGAAATCCACATAGGATAAATAAAACACACATATACATCAATCAACCCTTGTTATTACAATAAGTTTCAGTTTATTTCATTGGATGCATTATGACTTTTAAATATGCAGTTTAAAAAAGATACAATAAAATATGGAAAAATAATTATTAGAAAATGGTTTATAAGAAAATATACATGTGCATGGAAATATATTTATATTTCAAAAACTACAATAGACATTTAATTACAAAATTTACTTTTTTATTTTATAATCCCTTACATTTAATTATATAAAAATTACTTAATTTAGAATTTAAATATCAGACCATTATAAAGTATAATAAATATACTTACTTTCCTAAAGAACACACCTGAAATATAAAGAATTAAAAAAAATTAACATATATTCTTGATAACTGTACACACATTTGTCACACTAATTTAAAATAAAAAATAAACACTCTGCAGGTAAATAATTAAATCAGAATAATTAATATAAATTTATTATATAATATTATTTTCTATATAAATTTAATTAGAAAACATTTTTTTTCTACCTATAATTATTTATTTAGATAGAAGACATATTATTAACAAATATGTAATTATACTAAATTTTATATAAATTATACTAAATTTCACTCAAACTTTCTTACACTGACTATACCTAATAATATACAGTCTATTTTTTCAATGTAACTCAAATTCGAGTGTCTACTATTCTTAACAATCAATTTGCCTTTATAGGCTAGATTCATATAGGTGATAAGATAATAGATAAATTAACTAAAAGATAATAATAAAAATCTGCATCTGATTTTCATTTATTGTAAGCTGATTCCATTTCTCAGTTTTAGGAAATGAATTAATTTACAATGAAATTTATCAATTGATTAATTTTTTCTTTTTTTGCTTAATTATATATGTATGTATGTGTTCCGAGGAACATCTTTTATATTCTTGTTCGTTAAATTACAATTTTTTATCAAAGCAATACTTTCTGCATGTTCGAATACTATTGGCCATATCAATTTATTTTATATATATTATATAAATATGCATATTACAGATCACGGCTACATATAGAAATATTGGTATAGGAATATTCTAGAAACTACGTTTAATTCAAAAGAAAAATAAATAAATTAAATTTCGGAATTTAGATATACTTTTAATACGTTAATTTTAAAATAATAAAAATGCACTTATTTATAAGCATAATAATACATTATCAAACTATTTAAAATTGCCGGTTGAAATCAAACATTTTTGAAAAAAAATTAATAAAATGACTTTCTAAAAAAAGAGTAATAAGACTGACAATATTTACGAACGACATAAATTAAAAAAAATCCAGAAATACAAGATAAACTAAACATTTCAGCCACAATTTACCTTGAACAGTACCAAAAACTTCGAAATCGACCGACTGTAACATTTTAAAAATATTTCGCATTTCACTTTGTTGTGACCGCAAATCAGGGGATTGTTGCCACGCAGACCGTATAGAGGAAAAATAACTATAAGACATTAAAAATAAAAAAATAGTAATCCCTACAAGGATCGGTATAGTCAAAAAGTTGTACTTCATTTTCTAAAAGCATTCATCAGTGAAAATGATTCGGAATAGTAGATAAATCATTTGCCGATCTAATCGCGGAATGCTCTCTCCATGGTAGTTTTATTTTTAGTATCAAGAGTGACGAAGAGAACTTTGAAAGTTTGTACACCTGGATGAAATTTATTACTTAGAGAAATATTTTATACTAGTTTATGTTGTTTTCATTTGCAGTATAAAAGATTAACTTGTTTGTTCAATTTTTTAAATATAAACTATTCTGAAAGAATTAGACTTTTTTTGTTTACAATTTATTTCTTTTATGAAATAATGCTCTCTGACTGCAACTTAGGAGGATTATTCTCCCTAAGCATAGCCAATATTTGCAATGTCCTCAGGCTTTTCCCGCCTATTACATTACTCATCGATTCGAGAAGCGATTCAAAATGAGCAACGGGAACTAATCATGATTTTTTTTTTTTTTTTTTTTTGTTGACTGGATATTGAAATCTGGAAATTACAAGAAATGACTAGAATTTTGTAAAATGAAAAAATAATATTTTTGAATTGAAAGACAGAACTATAACTAAGAATTTGGATATATTTTTACAATTTTAATTTTACGAGCTTAAATAGTGCAAATTGATTATAAATATTGGATTAATAAACATGTGTTTATGTTATATACATCCGTTTCAAAATTGTAATACTGTTTATTTGTACAGTAATCCCCTTGGTAATAGATAGTTCTGTAGATAGCTCTAACGGATGCTGAAAGGATGCCGAATAAATGACGCGTGGTTTTGGCGTCCCCCTCAGCGACGATTTGGTGATTTGGCAACAAAATCAAAGACCCAGAATATTCGAGAATCACGGCGATATTTAAATTAAAACTATTGTTTCTCCAGAAAAATATTTTTTCTGTCACAGAAACATAAAAACCCAAGAAACAAAGCTTAAGAGTCAGTAGTCAGTCGGGGAGAGAGAGTCAGTTGAGTTCAACTCAATCGAGAAGCTCAGCGAAATCTGTCCATTTAGTTCTGTGTGAGCTCTTTATGCTGATGAGACGATTAAATTGCAATTTTCTGCATGCATGTTATTGACATCACAAGGGCTGTTTTGTGAACACTTCGTACGCGCTTATTACTTATGTTTTCGTGTGGAATAAAGTGTCATTATCTTTCACGGAATCGCATGTGAATCGAACTGTGAATCGCATTTTATCTAGAGGGATTCAAACTTACAATCTCTTGACTATGAGATCAGTGCTATGACCATTCGCCCATGGAATGTCGACTGTCACTTTTCAATGCGTCAATAACATGATTATAGTTCGAACAACAGGCAGCAGACGGATACTATAAATGGAAGCTAAATTACTTTTATGATTAAATAAATCATCATCCATATTTTAATTAACAAAAAATTAATTTTCTTTTATACAGCTATTTTGCACTAAAATTTATCAAAATAATACAAAAGATATTTGCAGGTAAATTCATTTAAGATATAAAGGGTTAAAATAGCAAATGAAGATACATATAATAAAGAAAAATATCATGATAGGCTAACCCCCCATTAACTCACAGATTCCTTATTAGTTAACTCAGATAATTAACTCACAGTTTTCTTGGGTATATTACTTCTCTACTTAAAACCAGAAAATATTGCGTTCTTTCAGATATCTTCCTAAACATTCGAAGATTGTTGATGTAATTGTTGATTAATGTAGATCGGTCAAATCAGTCTCAAGAACTCGGAAAACTCCATTCCGATATTTCAGATCTCCACATTCCATAGTTCCCTTTAATTGTATGTTGTTGTTAAGGCAATAATGAGTGCAATTCAGTTAGAATTTTAAAATGATTGCTAAATTGACAAATGCTAATACTTTTTTTAAAGTTTCAGTTGGTTTGTGGAAGTACAATCTACTCGATTCGATTTTGGAACATTTTTAGAACTAAATACTTGTACAATATCTATATCTATATCTATATCTATATCTATATCTATATATATATATATATATTAAATATTTGATAATAAAGATTAAACCTTAAGACAATCTCTATGTATAAAACGCTAAATATGTGGCACAGAAAGCGCTTTTATTACATATAAATATAGGCAAATCGTATACGAACGTTTCTGATTGCTCCATTGAAGGTTTTCAGATGAGGTATCCGGGTTTACTGCAACTTAAAGCATTTATTACATGTTAGGTTGACAAATGGAGGCTATCGATTGAATTCAGATAAGTACTTTTAATACATTTGGAATGAAATTATTTACATTATTTTCTCAACCATTAAGCGTTACTAAAAATCTACATTACTGTATCTCATAATTTATAATTCTTTGGTAAGTTAACCAGAAAAAAAAAGTGACACGACAATCTATTGATCTAGAGAAAAATTATCTCTGCTACATTGACATTTTAGCTTATGTTTTAAAAATGAAATTCATCGAATTTCATTTCCTTAGATGACTACGGATCATATAGCATTTAACATCTAACTGCATTTTGTCATACGCAGTGCTGTAAATACTATTTCATTTTGTTAGCCGCACTATAGATTGCAGAAACAAATAGGTTTCGTATTTCAAACATATCACGTGAGATTGATTTCACTATTTTACTTCTGATGCATATTTAAAAATCGTAAAAATAAATAAATAAATGACGAACCATCGTGAAATCTTCACAATTAATAGTTCAGTGAATGTATTTCTGCAGTAGAAAATAGTTGATTCAGATATTTTTAGGAGGTTATAAAATTTTCACTGGGAATGAGTCAATACTAGATTTCAAAGAAATGAATTAAAAGAATTGATGCATTATATTTATTCTCCTAGTTTTCTTTTAATTTTAACAACGATAAATTATTGTCAATGTATTAATTCCTATGATTTAAAATTAATTGTCAAAGTTGAATTATTTTGGGGCAATTTCTTGCGAAATGTGATACCTGATAATTGTTACTGCAACTCTAAATTGTTGTTTGCTATCATTTCTTTTAGCCATCCAAGATAATGATGGCGGATTTTTAGAAGATTACTATAAATTTTTGTAATTGGGGAAGAAAATGTACGTTAACCTTTTGTTTTACCATGTTAACTAAATTTGAGATGCAAATAACCGCAACTGTAATCTAACTTTCTAGTTTGTATTAAGAGTAATGCTCATGAAAACATCAAAATTTTGACATTTCAGCACTTGCTTGTAATTCGAAACGAAAGATAATAGTTTTTTGAAAAGTAAGTATGGAGAGAACGTTGAGGATTGTATAAGAGCATATCTCCTTATGTTGTGAAAAAAAAATTAGTTATCAAAATTATGACAACTGCTACTACAAGTCATAAAATAAAAGGTAAGTTCTTTTTTTTCTTTGAAAATAAAGTTACCAGATAATTTTTATTGTAATCTTATTTCTTCTAGATGATTATCATTATACTCATGATACTTTCTTATACTACACAAAAAACTAAGCTAAAAACCATAAAACATGAAAAAAAAAAAAAAAAAACAAAAAAAAAACACCCAATGGGTTAGTTTTGAAAATAAAATTTTACAAAGAGCTCCTCTGCACAATCAATAAAAAAAAGTTGAATTTTTAAAATATTTTTTTTACGCTCTTATGTAGAAAAAATTCTTATTTCATGAATATTAATTCCAAATTGGTAACTTTATTTGTTCTTCATTTCTTTACATAAACATGCACTGAATTTTCATTCTTTCCAAAATAGGATTTTTCTCAATCTATAACAAAAGCACACTTTTCTTCCTAATATTAATTTGAACTAAATACCTTTGACTATCATCTGTTCACCCTTGATAGTAATAGCATGAATTACGTCAACCATTTTGATGAAGTACACCTTATTATATGAAAATACTATCTTGTTGTTGTTTCTTATGGCACTTCTATGGACAAGCCCGCTGTTACGAAGACAGCGATTTTAAGCCGGTGGGGGAGAGTCTCTTGTTTTTATAGTAATAAAAACAAGAGACGCAAAATAAACGTAGGCTATTTTGAATTGTTCGTTAAGGCCCCTAAATGGTGAAATCAGTCTGTTTTTGAAGTTAGATTTGTGCCAGAATTTTATTTAGTGATATTTTCTAGAAAAGGTAAGGCAAAGAAGGGCGGGATCAGTCGGCCGCTAAAGCATATGTAAATGTCATGAGATTTTAAATGAAATAAAAATTGATGATACAGTTATTGGAAATAAGGAACTCGCTCGTGATTTTTATCCAATTGAGAATATATTGTGAAGGAGTGCTTCTCAGATTTATCTTCAAAAGTTTGGATTTGCGAGTCACAGACAAGCAATGATGACTTTTCTAGAGCTTTCATATGAAATAAATAAATAAAAATAAAATAAGAAATTGTATCACTTATTGGGACTGGAGGGATTGGTACTTTAATATTTCAAATTATTTTAATACTAGACGCCTTTGACGACCAGGTGGTTTGCGAAGATTAATGCTTGCTAGTATTTTCAATTAAACATTTAACGTAAACTTTAATAGCCCCTTCAGCAAAATATTTTTAAGCATCTAATTTTATATATATCATATAATTCATACTATTATAGAATCTAAAGTCATTCTATTTATTGGGTATTTTTCCATTAGCCGGGCGCAAATGTAAACCAAACGCGAATTTGGCGTAAGAAATTTGGTGGAATTCTACATTATTTGGCGATTTTTCGCTTGCGCCTGGCTAAAAAAGTACCATTTATTGTGTACCGCATCTGTTTAATTTTCAATCAGCTCCCACAAAATTTGAGCTTTAAATTAAAGGAAAATGATTAAATTTCAATTAATATAAAAAGATATTTTTGCGAAAAACAAACATTTTTTATTTAAATATGAATACAAAAAAACAGAATCGTTAGGCCTTAAAGTCTTATGAGCAATAATTTTTTTTCATAATTTATGCAATATTTCGAAGAATTATTTAATAAAAATTTCTCTGCTTCATCATAAAATTCTGTTTTTAGTTTTATTTTCAAAAAAATAAATAAATGACACAACTAATAATATTTTATTTTGTTTCGGTTAGTAAATATATTTCGAGAAAATTATAAAGTCTAAATTTTAACAGTTTTTTTTGTCTTAAGGAATCACGTTCTGCAAAATATTCTTGATATTCCAACTTTCAAATAAAAAAAGTGCTTTTATTTTTTGCGACCAAATCCAATCGAATAATAAATTTTTGAATATTGCAATTTTAGAACTACCACAGACATTAAAGCCGTGTTATTTTAAATGTTTCTCACTCATACTTTGTTTCTTATGTACACGAACCTTTCTAATGGAGATCAATCCCATGACGACATGGAGCAGTTAAAAATGTAAATATCCGGTTCAACTGTCCTCTAAATTTCCCAATATTTTAACATCAGTTTTAATGCTCCTTGTAAACTACAGAGATATTAAACAGAATTCTTCTTCCTAATCTTTAAACAACGAAAGAAAGGTACACAATCAGATAGTTGATAAAGCATTGAAAACGGTTTAAAGTACAGAGAAAAAAAGTAACCCCTTTTAAAAAAAAAAAAAAAAAAAAAAAAAAAAAAAAACTAAATGCCGAAAGTTAGCAAAAATTTGCATGATTATTAAATTGGCATCATTAAAAAGATAATTTTTTTAAATTTGGAAACGGTATAAAATTTATTTTTGTGATATAATATTTTCGGAAGTCATCAAAAAAAAAAGAAAAAAAAAGAAGAAGAAATTTTACTTAATTTTTAATTAATTTTCAATAGAAATTAAACATAACCCGCTGCGAGGTGAACTTTTTTGACCTTTATAAGGTCTGGCAACCCCCCGTCACATAATGGGCACATAATCTGCTGCAACACTTCTCATGTGTCTTTAAATTGGTGTAGCATTTATTCAGATGAGAGAGCAGTGACTAATGCTACAATTCCCTGACCAAATGAAATACACAACTAAAAAACATTTCATTTCGAGGATATCAAAATCATAACTGCGATGTCGTTGACTTCATAGACGAAATAACAAAATGATTAAATTTTGAATCATTTTATTACTTTCATTTATAAAAAAAAGCACTACCTCAGATACATAAAATAAGTTTTTTCAGTATGAGGGTGATACAATTTTTATGGTGTAGCTGATTTTTTGTTTGTTTAAATGATGATTAGAATGCCATTTTAATTTTGTTAACAAGAATTCTATATATGTGTACGGTTTTTAAAATTTGATCATTATGCAGATTGAAATTTTATAAGACCTAACATCAGATACGACGGGAAATTTTAATAACTTCCTCAGATCTAGAAAAAGCACATTAATATTAAGTAGATAAACTTTGAATATTATGAGCCCATGTAAAAAATAAAAAGAAAGTACTACTACAAATTTCCTTAAGGAAACACAATATTTCGTACAAGTTAATTCCCATTTAAAATGATTTAAATCACTTATTTAAAAAGATAAAGGTGAGATAATTTATTAAACTTCTAATTTCCATTTTTTTTCTTATTTCATGCAAGATAGTAATTAAAAATTATGCACAGTATTAATCAAATACAATTTTATAAAAAAACTTTTTTCCAATATGCCAATTTTCCGAAAAACATAATTTTTTTTTATTAAATCATTACGCAAATTGAGCTTAGATATAAATCAGCAATTCCTGCTCAGTCAAGAGCAGTCAAGCAGCAATTCCTGCTCAAAGAAATTTCAGTCTTAGGACTTAAGTTGTGAGTGCTTTCTGCCTTTGGAGGAGGTAGCTGTGAAGTTAAGTATCATGAGGTACAAGACGAGTGTTTTTATTTTCTGTTATACGTAGTGTAGAGAAAGTATAATAACATCAAAAAATTCGAACTCGAGATTTTATGACGAATCTTCATGTTTTAGACCTCACTGAGTTCAAAACACACATTTTTAGAAAGTGTTTATCTGTGATAAAAATAACTTAAAATTGCTTTGAGCTGAACGGAATAAATTTAGTATATGGTCTTTACATTAAATTTGCATATTTCAATCAGATATTGAGTAAAATCAATTCAGAGGAAATCCGCCCGTCTGGCTGTTCGAATATCAGTTAACATGATAAGTAGAAAATGAAGAGAGCTAGATAGATGAATTTCGGTGCACAAATTTAAAATCTAAAATTTAAGACGTTTGTCGAATTTTGAGCCAAATTCAGCAACGGGTTGACTGTCTGTCGGTTTGTATTTTCAGAAACAAGCAAACGCGATCATTCAAAAACGCAATGATTTATACATATTATATTTGGTATGAGAATTTGAAATTACAAGTGTAGATTTATGTTAAATTTTTGTTTCAATCGGTTGTGAAAAGCATATCTAAAATGCATGCCGATGAAACGTATTGTTACGAAATTTTCTGCCGGGGTTTGTTTGGATAGTGGAAGTGATATGGTGTGTAGAACGTTCAATCAGCAGACGGTAGTCGAAAATAAAACAACGACGTTTATTTACACGAAGACACACAGGACAGCACAGAAGACGATTATCTTCACCCGAGACGTGTAGCATACAACCAGAATCTACTGCAGCCAGTAGCGCACAGCTCAGTTCAGCACGAGCTTGACTTCGTCGCTGCTCACCGTCGTTTCCGCCTACTCCGCCCTGTCGCTTACGACTCCTCCGCTCCGTCTTCGGACTACTCCGTCGTCTACCTTTGGCAGCGGCGGCAGCTTCCTTTTATAGGTCTCAGGAGGCGGGGCTAGAAGCCTCACAACCAATCAGGAACGTTCGAGGCGTATCTCAGTTCCTACTGGACGGATCGGGAAAATTCTCGAAGTTTCGGGTATTATCTATTTTGGCGCCAAATTCGCCAAATTCGTCGCCAAGTCGCCAAATGGTTGCCAAGTTTGTCGCCAAGCTCTGGGACCTCCGACGCACACCTGGACTCCGTCCCATTCAGATGACTGTAAAACTTTCTTTCTGTTGATGGAACAAACTATGCTGGGAAGCCGAATTGCAGGTTTGTAACAGTATGTTGATATTATTAACGTATGCCAAAGATGAATTGCCAAATAACTCGCCAAGGATAGTACAATAGATTCAGTAAAAATTCTAAATTCACGCCAAAAGTTAATATTTCGTAACTATTGTACGCCAGGCGTTTTTTGGAATGACAAGTGTATTAGAGAGTGTGCAAGAAAGTTTTGGAGAGACCACTCCGCCTGGTTTCACTTTCTCGCATAGGAAGAATAAAGTATTGTAATCACCGAAAATTTCGAACTCGAGATTTTGACAAATCTCCCCGTTTTAGACCTTCCTGGGTTCGAAAAACACATTGTCTTCTCTGTTTTTCGAAAAACGCATTGTCTTTCTGGGACATAACTAATTCCAAAAGCTTTGATTTAGAAGGATGAAATTTGGTATACGGTCTTAACACCAAATTTGTAGAATTCCAACGAACTCTCACATTGTAAATGTAACTAGATTAGATAAGAAATGAAAATGCAATTTTTAAAAATAAATTTCTGGGAGTGCCACTATTCTATAGCCTTAATGGACAGCCTTCACTGATTTGGTATTAGTTTTTATTTTGCAATAAAACTATTTCTAATTACATACTTCAATGGAATTCACTTAGCGGAGTTTTGATGACTCGGACGCAGTTTTGATAAATACTCGATGATGACTGCGATTATTTTTTCTTGTCGTATATCAAGAGTTAACTTTCTTTTTTAAAACTAATTTTAATTCTAGATATTAATTTTTATTACAGGTATAAGTCCATATGAAATTAATATTCAAGAACAAATAATTGAAGCTTTCCGAGTGTTCGATGAAGACGAAAGTGGACAAATAGAAATAAAGTAAGATGGCTTTAAATTTTTACAGTCAGTCATTAAAATTTTTATTCTTTCGTTCCTTTTAAAAGGAGTGTAAATTTGCCATCTTGTGATAACAAACTGTTATTGCAAACTCTAATTAGCAATTTTTGGCAACCTAAATGGCCATATTGACTTTCTTGGATGTTAAACTTTTAGTACAGAATGCATTAATTAGCAGGTAAATCTTAAAATTTCTTTATAGTCATATCAAAAATAAAAATTTCTAAAAGAAAAACTTAACCAACTTATAAACTTAAGTTTTTAGAGATGTATTTTATTCTATACTAGCCGCCTTTGGCGATCAGCCGGTTCGCCAATCTTAATTCTCGTTAAAATTTTAATAATTAAATATTTTATGTAACTCATATTTTAATGGCTTCTTCATCAAAATATTTTAAAGCTTCAAATTTTGGTAGTCATATAATTCACTCATAATATTATAAAGGCCCTCAGCCGTAACGTAATATGTATATCTCTAATTTTCTATTAATTCCCGTAGAATTTATGCTTTAAGTGAAAATGATTAAAGTGCAATTGATATCAGATTTTGTTTTCTTTTTTACTGAAACACTGAAACAAAGCATATTTTTTAATATGAGTACTGAAAACAGAGTCGTTGAGTATTTAAACCTTATGGGCACTAAAGATTATCTTTCTTAATTTATATAATATCTCAAGAACTTTTCAACAAAATTTTCTCCGATTCATCATGAACAGATCGATTAATTAACAATATTTAGTTTTAAATGCATCAAACACTAAGAAAATAAATAGAATCCTTTAAAATAATCGGTAGAAAAAAGGTTAAAAAATATTTAAAAAACAGTGTATTTGAAACTATAAACATATACTAAAAATATATAACTAACATAAATACAATTTAATTACAAAAGCACACAACTAACCTAAAAATAATTTAAATCAAGTTAGAATCCGATGAAAATAGTTCTCAACAATCAGAACACAATGCACATGCGTGAATTTTCAACACCAATTACGGTAACGCAAATGCGTGAATTTTCTATGCTAGTTGGGGTAACGCTATGCAGATTAGAAATTTTTAATTTCCTTTATTCTGTTTTATTTTAATTCAAAAGTACTTCAGAATGAACCTGAAAGATCGATTAATTAACTATGTTTAATTTAATAATAAATGCATCAAATATTAAGAAAATAAGCAGAATCGTTTGAAATAATCGGCCGAAAATTTTTTAAGCCTAACCTCTTTAGAGTGGGAAAAAAACTTGTCTTACTCATTTGGCTGGGGGGGGGGGAAATGAAAATAATTTTTTGGCGAGAAAGTTAATTTTTAATTAATAATTGAAATTGTAATTAAAAATTCAAAAAAAGGGCCACCAAGTGCACATTCCCGACCTCCAAGGTATGTATGTGCCAAATTTGGAAGCTGTAGATCGAACGGTCTGGCCTATAGAGCGCCAACACACACACACACATTGAGCTTTATATAAGTATAGATAATAATAACTGTAAAACTGTTTTGTCAAAATTACTATGAAACAATGGTACTTATCGGTTTTAACGGCGACCAAAGAGCGCCAAGAAAAAATTTCGCAAAATTATTAAAATATACTCATGTGCAAAAATATAGATCAAATTACGTGCGTATCACTTTCTATATAGTTTGAAGATTGAAATCGCCAAACTGGCGAAATTTTTTCTTTGCGGTCCGAAACTGCCAAAAGAGCTCAGATTGTGGTTTTTTTCGGATGCCGTATATATGTTTTTTATTATGTATTTTAGTAAAAAAACATAGCATACATATCAAATTTGTATTTTTTGGAGTATTTTGGAGTATGATCAAAAATTTCACATTGAACTAAAACTCTAGTAAGAAAATCACATACCAAATTTCATTCGTCTATGTTATTGCGTTTTGATGTTAGGGTGTTTTCATGCATGAGAATGTACAGATCTACTGATGGTCAACCCATTAAAGGATTTGGTTTAAAATTAGGTTCAAATCTGTTTTTTAACTACTAAAAGTGGGTACTAAATTTTATTTACTCAAATCTTTGCTTCTTTCTGTTATTGCGTGTACGTGCATGTGAAATCCCAGACCAACAGATGATCCTTGACAAATTTGGCTCAAAATTTGGTACGGATTTTCACTTTAGATATTAAATCAGTGTAGAAAATTTTGTTCATCTAGGTTTTTTTTGTATTTTGTAGTTGTCGAATTCACTTGTCCTCAGACAGTGCTCTGTCTAGATCAAAGGGATGCTGAGCTAACTTGTTCAAAGACAAATAAAAATTATTTCAAAATTGTGTTTTTCTGAATCGTGTAGATTCTCTAAACTCTCGAGGTCGAGATTTTTTACTATTACACTATTTACTCTTTTCATACTTCGTATACAAGATAGTAAACCAACAGGAGTGGTCATCCCAAAACTTTCTCGCATACTATTTATCCTAGAAATCGCTTGGCATGGAATTGGCGCACAATAGTAAGAAAATATTGACCATCAGATGAAATTAGCAATTTTACTGAATCTATCTTGTTAACCTTGGTAAGTTATTTGGCGATTAAGCCCTGGCATACTATTAATAATATCTGGAAAGATAATCTGCAATTTAGACGTGCTTTTCCCCAATCGATTGAAACAAAAATTTATTCAGAAGCTACATTTTTAGTCACAAAATCCTATACCAAATTTAACATATTTAACTCGTTGTGTTTTTGAGTTGTCGCGCTTACATGTTTCTAAAAGTACAGATCGACAGACGATCAACTCCTCATTGTATTTGGATCAAATTTTGATAGAACTCTAAAATATAGATGTTAAATTTATATCCCGAATTTCATCCGTCTAGCTGTCTTCATTTTGTAGTTATTGTATTAACTTATATTCGAACAGTCGGACAGACAGACTTCCTCTGAATGGATTTTGCTCAAAATTTGATAGAAATCTACCAATTTTCAGTAAAGGCCGAGCATGAGATTTAATCTGCCTAGTTCAAAGAGTTTTTGAGTTATCTTTATTACAGACAGGCAGTTTTCAAAAATGTATTTTTTCGAACTTAGAGAGGTTTAAAACGTGGAGATTCATCAGAATCTCGGGTTTGAATTAAGTAAAAATGGTTTTATTTTTTAAATCCAGAAATTTAAATTTTACTTCAATTAGCACTTATATTTTAAATGCACTAGTATTCGGTTTATAACAGACAATATAAACGTGTCAGCTAAAAAAAATTGATAGTTATTCATAAATTTTCTTTTTAAATTATAGTTTATTTCACGTGATAAATTTATTGCATTCTACTTTTTACTATGTCTTTGATGGTCAAGCATAAAGCCCATAAATTTTTATTCACAATGCGTATCTTCGTTCTTTAGAGTTTAAATTTATGATATGGGAAGAAAGAATAAAATTTTAATATACTTAATTTCAAAATTTATACCGGCTTTCTTCCGAAATAAATCAACGTGACCTTCACAAAGTAGTTTTTCTATTCATTGATATTAACATAGGTAAACACAATTAAACTAAAGGTAATGTTTGATTAGAAAATCGCGTCCCTTATATTAAAAGATTTATGCTTTAATTTTTGACAATCTTTATGCGTATAAATACCTTTTGCCATAGTGTGAAATTTCTTCTTTACTTAACTATAAGTTTTCTCATATTTCTTAAATATTTGTATTGTTTTCATATTTTACATCCCATTTATCTTACAGAAAATAGATACAAATTTACCGTTTGTATGACATGATGATATTTATGGTTGAATATAATCTTTCTAATTTTAAAACTTATTTGATATGACACCTTGTAAAGACCTCTAAAAAGAGAGATTATTACAAGACCTGTTAATTTCAAATTTTTCAACACTTGCAACGGGAAATTTTTATTTATGACGTTTGACTAAATTAAAAAAAAGTTTAAAAGTTTTTGATTACCATGACGATAATTATTGTTCAAAAAGGGATTCTAATATTAGAAACTTGATCGAAAAATTCGCGTTTCGAAGATTTGAACAAACCGTAATTTACATATGCTCTTAATTCTAGTCACACTCTATATTTTTCTTACAACAAAATGTTTAAATTACATCAAGGTAGTTTCATATCTTGTAAACTAAGGATTTTTGGACTAGTAATTAAATTTGAATTAAGTTTCAACTATAATTTAAATTTGAAATCAAAATTAAAAGGACATTTTAATTGAAAAACCTTCAACATTTGCAATCAAATATTGCCAAGAATTTTTTTTTCTTTTTTCAGAAAAGTTTTTTTTTAAAAAATTGGCTTAATAAATTCTTTAGATTGAAATTTCTCTCATTATGATTAAAGGCTGGTTTATAATCAGCTATTTATAAAGTTCCATTAAGACGCACAGGAGATTGCGCATGCGCTGAAAGAACGGACAATAGCAAGTTCTTATCTCTCCGGGACAGTATTTGCTACTGTACAGTTTTTGCACATGCATGATCTTACTGGATGGATTGTAATTGGCTTACTTCTTAACCTTACTTCTTAGCTTAACTTCTGCTTTATTTTCTTGTTCATTTCTCAATTTGTGCCTTGAACTCAGATTCTTCTACCGTATGCGAGAAGTTTTAAAAATAATAATAATAATAAAAAAAAGAACTTAGGAAAAACACTTAGAATCAAGTTAGTCCAATTTAATAAGATAAATCGCAAGTCTATATATGTAGTTTGATTTTTGAAGAAAATTAGATTAAAGGTAATATTGGTCTTAAGAGAAGTCTATGGGGTTATTGCAATACATATTGTATATTACATTACTATATTCACTTACGTAGTAGGTTTCATATTCCTACTATTATAAAATTTTGGTAAAAATCCTTTGAAAATTACAAGGTGCTGGGTCAAGATTGGTTATTTAGGAATCAAACTATACTGAATCAAAACATTGTGACCACCTATTCAGTAACACGTTTCGCCACCTCTGACTTCTAAAAAAGCTGCCATTTGTCTTGGTATCGATGTTGCGAGTCCGTGGTAGACGGTTGTGCTTGATCTCTTAACTGTCTTTCCATAAAATGCCAACTGTGCTGTATCGGATTAAGATCTGGAGAGTTACATGGTTACAGCATTAATTGGAATTCATCCTTACTCCAACACGATTCGAACCTTGTGACATGAAGAACTGTCTTGCTGGAAGATTCCATTTCCAATTGCGAAGACAGAAGCCATGTAAGAATGTAACTGATTTGCAGGTTCAGACAGACCATAGTTTTCATGGTCTGTTGTAGCACAAATACATAGCTACATAGGTTACATAGCTACCAAGAGAATGGCTTTCAAAGCACATTACTTTACCATAAGCTTGTACATGATCTTCTGTACATGAGGGAAGCAACTGTTCGCCTGAAAGGCTGCTTACCTTGACGCGACCATCGATGCGATAAATGAGAAGTCAGGGTTCATACGACCACACGACTCTCTTCCACTTATCCATGGTCGAGTTTCGATGTTCCTGGGCCTATTGTAAGCGTAGTTGACAATGAAGCTTTGTCAACAGAGTCACACGATAGGAAAATAAACTGCGCAGTCCCACATCCAACGATGTCAGCTGAACTATGCATTCCGAAACACTTGCACTTGAATCTGCTTTGAATCACTGTCTGACGACGATTTTGCTTTACCAAGGAAGGTCAATCTCTGACTTCCTTTTTCTTTGATGACGCGTGAACGTCCAACATCTTGACGTCTACTTCTGATTTCATCGTCGTCTTCGTCTTCGATGAAATGCTTATCGGGGCACCCGTCCTTAAGTAGGACTATCCCCTTAATGACAATACTTTTAGACATTGCGTTTTGTATTTTGGCATGACCTTTGATGGTTCTTGACGCGACGGTGAAGGGAGAGAGAGTGACATGGAACTTCTGCCGAAAATTGTACTTTGCAGGTGAGGGAGAGTGGGAGAGATGTCTCGGCCAATAGGAATGCAGGCTGTCAGGGAAGGAGGAGAGGGTGATGCAGACGGTTTTCCAAGTTATGAGGGATAAACTATTGTCCATGAGTAGCCAATCAGAGAGATGGGTTATTGAGGAGGCGTAACTTGAGTTTTGGAGCATCTTAGCCGATCAGTGCGTTGAGAATGATTAACTTTTTCTCTTCTTTATTTTCTGTTTTCCTTGCTAGCTTGGCGGCTTCGATTAAATTAGGGAATTCTTTGAATATTTCTCTTAGTTCCTTGAGTATTTGCAGAGTTTCTTGGAGGGAGGGGAGATCTTCATTTGCTGCTAAAGTTGGCTCCGTGTTCTGTTTAGGTGGTGCGGGAATGGGCTGTTGTACTTGGTACCGAGGAGTATTTCTTGCTATCTCAGCGTAGGATGGTCTCCCATTAATCGTTGTTAATTTCGGGAATTTTCTGCACCCTTTCCAGGCAGCTGTATGACCCTTTTCCTGGCAATTAACACAAACTGGGTCTTGCAACTTTTCAGTGATACTGCAGGATCTGGTAGCGTGCGTGCCGCCGCATTTAATACACTTTGGAGTTATTCTGCAGTTCCTTGCGGAGTGATGAAAACCTGCGCAATTATAACAGATAGTTGCCGTTTGTTTTCTTCTGTAGCTCTCGATTTTAATTTTAAGGTGAAGGAGGGTTCTTTCATTGTAGATATTGAGTGCGCTTCTGGACTTCTTAACCTCCAAGAGGAAAATAGGGTACAGGGTCTTCATTTTGTAGTTTCTTAGTTGTGAAATTCGAACAATGTTGTAATTTCTTTCCTTGAGTTCTCTGGCTATTTCGTCTTTATCTGTGTCTATTGGGAGGCCTTTTAGAATGACTTTAATGGGTCTTTCATCAAAATTTTCTGATAGGATGAATTCTTCTTTTCTCTCTGTTAGGATCTCAATTATTTTAGCTCTATCTTCTTCGTTAGCTGGTTGGATTGAGATCATGTTGCGAAAAAGCTTATTTTCTGTTAGGGGAAAAATTCTATGGATTTCTTGAAGGGTTAAATTATAGCTACTTGAGAGTTTCATGTTAATGCATGCTGGTCGAATAATATTACTTTCTTGGGCATCTTGGGTGTGGCTCAGGATTTCGAATCTGTTGGTAGTGTCCATGCATACGGGTTCATCATCTGTTTTCCTAATTTTGGCTGCCTTTTTAGGATTAACAAGTTAGAAATTATCATTGCTAGATTGGTTTTTCTTTGGGAAAACTTGTGTTGAGTCATCGATGTCCATTGGTTTGTCTTCATTTATTGCAAGGTTTATTTCGAAGTTGGGGAGATTATCGTTGGAATCTTTGCGTGAATTTTGATTTTTCATAAAATTTTCAATCTCTTTTGCGTATTTCTTGCTTTTGGTTTTATGTGGATTATGCTGGAATTTTTCCTCATCAGATTTCGCAACACTACTTGAAGTGGGCGGAGCAACATTACTTGGCTTTCTGATTTCATCGTCGTTTATCGACCTTGAATAAATACTAGGAACGGCAGACTGTGAACAAACTACTCGTTGGGCACATTCGGAAATATTCGTTCCGAGTCTTCAAACCATTACATTCTGCTCCCTGTTAAATTGACTTAGGTCAGCAGCCTTTCCCATAACACGCAAAAATAAATGCAAGAGTGATTCTTTACGAAAACGAAATGATACGGGGAGATCCTTCTCCAGCAGCAGTTAAATACTATTCCTACTTAATAAAGTGCTCTCCACATCATCCAGACGAGTTAATGTGGGATGGTCATAAGGTTTTGGCTCTTCAGTATATATAGCTGGTAGCGAATGTATTGAAACATTTATCGATTCAGATAGCGAGCTGGAATACAATGGATACCCCGGACTGCAGAATAGCTTTTAGAAAATTACGCAAATATTACTGTAGATTATTATTAGGCCATGATATAGTTTCCTTTATGAAATTTAAATATAGTAACTATAGTAAAAGCATTTTGATAATTGTATATTTTATTTTGTTTGTGAAATCATGAACAAGAAAAAAGTAAAAAAGTTTGTTTTATAGAATTACGTATACTACTGAAAATTTTCTGAATAAGGAAATTATTTGAATAATTTATTCTATGAAATGGAATAGAAATAAATGGGTTAAATTATTTTAAAATTTCATGTAAATAAACTTAAAACTTCTATCAAAATAAGCTTATGTATTATAATTTAAGTCCAATTTAAAATTACCCTTTGAACTATTAGACCCAAAAGTACTGCATATCAAAAACTTAAATTTCTCTTTCAACTAAGAATATGTAATGGGGAAATTATGGATCACATCATCCTTTCTTTCCGGTTCATATGAAAAGCATTAAGTTTCATGGCCTAATGGACGGTAATGTAAGGAAAATTGTTCGTATTTCAAAGATATGAGCATCATTTCAATAACATAAAATTTTCTTAGGAATGTGGAGATAATTGCAAGAGCATTAGGACGAGTTCCAAGAAAAGCGGAAATCAAGCAATTTATAAAGCAAGTAAGTCTTTTTTTAAGAATAATATTAGAAATTGTGTAACCTTTAAGAAAAAGAAATAGCCTCATTAGATGACTATGAGGATATTCCAAAATTTAAAATTATTTTCTGCTTTGGATAAGACTTATTTAATGCAATAAATTGAAATATTTTCTTTCCTGGTAATGACTTTCTCGGAAGTAAATAAAATTCGTTTGTCAGAAACTGGATTCCGCTTGGGTGAACAAAATTAATTAACATGTCTGTTATTTGTTGTTGGAAAAAAAATAGACTATACGCACTTCCAAATGGAATAAACAGCAATTAATATCTGTGTTAAAGATAAAAAAAAAAGAATAATATTTAAGTATAACTGGTTAAGAAATTCTCGTGAAAATAGATTTTCCTTACATAAAAAGGAATTCGGGATGAAGTCATTAGTTAGTTTTGTAAACATTGTCTCATCAAAAACTACTTTATAAATTGTTGGGTAATTTAAACTTTTACTGTGTCTTTAAATTAGAATAAAAAATTTTATGGTTCCTTGGATGTAAATTTATATAAGCTGAAAATTTTATTTATTTAATTCAGCATTTAATCTGTAATAATTATTATAATGTATACAGCTCCAATTGAAGCTTATTCAAATTTATTGTTACGAAATCATTTAAAAGAATTTTGTTATCTTGGCGAGTAGTTTGGCCGTAAAATTACCATTTTTACCAATTTTTGGCGACAGACTTGAGATATATTATTGCAAAGGTTCTATTACCATTGCAAAGGTTCTATTCTTTTCTAGAGAATTCGGTAATTTTCTAAGCCTTGTTGCTATCACTGATAGGAGTTGATATCGTGCTTTCATAGAGTAAGTGTAGAACGCGCTCATTGATGATTTTGATCACAAAGGATCTGCCGAGTGTTGACGAGAATCTGAGCCGATTTCTCACATTTCACCAAGAAAAAAAAAGAAAAAGAAATTGCAAGATTTTCCTAAGCATTGTGAATAAGCCAAAGCGTTGCATGGCAGTCTATTGAAGACTGAGTTGCTTTTAGTTTCCTAAATTTAAATAATTGTAAATATGTACTATAAATAAATTTTGTTTTTATGTTCTAATTTAAGTCCATTCAAAATACGAATCCATCCAGACAGCAATAACACTTATTTAATGGTCAATTATATCGATGTAAAATTACTTTGTATCTAGAGGTATATGATTACACTTTAGAAGATCTTTTACCATTTCTTACAACATTTTTTCAATTGAAATAATTGATTTTTTTTTATAAATCAGTCATCAGCTAAACAAATCTCATTTTCACGCATGTACTCGAACACACGCACACCCATATATTTTTGCTTTTTTGCCCTCACATCTGACACAAGCCCTTGCTCACTTCCAAGCTAAAACCATCCTAGTTGCGGGCACCCGTTTTACTATTGCTCCTTCGAACCGGCTGTTCAAGTCTTTTAAACTGGCTATTTTTGTGTGGTAAACCTCTTGTATCAGAAAAACCCAAGTAATGAAATCCATTGGAGGTCAGAATTGGCGATCTAGGTGGCCAAAGAAGTGGTTTCCTATGACCATTCTATCTTAGATTCTACTACTGACATGACGTTGGGGATACTATATTATACTTTCAATATGACTCGCATTGCAATTAACAAATAAACAAGAAGCACATGTTGTTGGAAATCGATTTCCGCTTGCCTGGGTGCCTAAGTGACATCAAATAATTCTGCTAGATAATGCTCTCGTATTGTTTATAAAATGATCCAACAGTACATGTGGATATATTAAGCGATCTCCGACCACTCCAACAGTACATAGGCATGTCAAGAGTATGCTAAGAGTTTGGTATTACGTATAGATTTTGTTGCCCGCAATGATAGCAATGGTGTAAATTAAGAATGATATCCCAGATGGAAACTGACTCGGTTATCCACAGTATGGTTCACAGTATATGCTTTCTTCAATATCTTGTTCTAATTTTTGTAATTATATGAAATGGTATAAGTGATTATGAACTCACACTTCGATCTCTTGCCACTCAGTGAAGTATACATTCTTGAATGGTATCAGATTGTCTATTCTGATACCATTCGGCTCCTTCCGTATATTTTACCAAACGAATTAGCCCTCCAAAGCCTTTCGTGAAATTTGGCAAATACAACACAGTTGGACGTACGGCGATGTGGATAACGTAGAGAGTTGCCATTACAAAATCCATACACAATATGGAAATCTGAATACTTTTTGTTAGTGAAATGAGATGTACTTGTTTAGATGTAAGTAGAAAGGATACAACTTGGGAACAGTTGGTCGAACTAATGCAAAGACCAGAAAATGTGGACTTAATAACAGCAACAAATATCAATGAAGCTGACAGTTTTATGAGATGTTAAGTGACTTGTTTTTGTAGCCGCGAGGGAGATGGAAGAAAGTTGGGAGACAACTTTATAGCGGTAAGACTTAATAGTGTCAAATTTGCATAGATTCCATTTATCCATCATCTTTTATTTGTCGAATGTCTGTTTAGATGAACACAGATTTCAATGCTGCATTATAAATAAAAGATTAAATTAATCTCAAATTAAAATATCGACTTAGTTTATTATAAATCCATTCAAAAGCTAATAGAATATACAATTGCTTGACAATTTTGGCAAATTGTAGCCAGAACGGTGCTTACGATTTTCAATTCTAAAGATTTTAGTGGCAATTCGATGTTGTATTTACGGAATCTAGGTATCCTAATGAAAATAATATCATTTTATGGGGATTCTCTTGCTTTTTTTGAAAATGTGTAAGAATAGAAACATTTGAAGTTTGGAGGCTTCTGACTTGTAGCTTATTCATTTTATGCGCCTTAACTTGCAAACGTCGAAGTTTGGACAGGGTTGTTTTAGATTGTTATGACTCATATGAGCTTTTTGTCACTCTCTCTCGTTTAGCGAATTACGTCACAACACTCTGTATATATAAAGAACATATGAACCATACATATGGTGCTATTATAATTTTGCTTATTATGTAATCAAGACTTTGGCTGTGAGGCAATACAATTAAAATTATGTATCAAGTATCTCTAAAGTATAGAGACCTTTTAATATTTTAATCGTGCAATAATTAATATTTAAAAAGTAAATAAATAATTAGCTAAATAACAAATGCGCGCGCACACACACACACACACACACACACACACACACACACACACACACACACACACACACACACACAC
>JAPMOR010021636.1:173492-197338 GCA_026543865.1 Argiope aurantia
TGCACACACACACACACACACACACACACACACACACACACACACACACACACACACACACACACACACACACACACACACACACACACACACACACACACACACACACACACACACACACACACAGGGCGTAACATTCAGAGAGTTTCTTCAATAAGGACATATTGATCGAATGCAAAAATGCGGAAATTTAAACCGATGCTAAAAGAATTTCTTTCTGTTTTATCAAATGCTTAATTTTCTATAGAAATACTGAGAATCTTAAGTGCGAACAGCGTTTCTTTATTGAAAGAACTACTTGAACGTTATTGTTACGCATCAGTAATTATAGTTCTGAAAGGGAAGAAACAGTATAAAATATTTACTGATCAAATATTAAGCGAAATTATGATCCCGATGAATTGGCTGATGCAAATAAGAAAAGCTATTAAAAAAAACTGTAAGACCCGGTTAACGGTCATAGTTACTAATCAGCTCAGGGCTTCTGAAGCTTTATCCTACCAGAGATTCCATTCTGTCTGTAAAAATATTTCCCCGCCCCAGATGTTCTCATAAAAGTAGTTTTCGACTGTAAGAGGACGCATAAATGGAAGAATGACGCATAAAGCCAAATATTTATCTGCATATAAAATTAATCATATGTATATAAATTCAATAAATTAAATACATCTAATATATAAAAATCTCGTGTCACGGTGTTTGTGTTCGTACTCCTTTGAAACGGCTGGACCTATTTTTATGAAATTTTTTATATGTATTTGGTAGGTATGAGAATAGGTCGTAAAGTATATTTCATAACGCTTGGTAATTAGGGTGCCCCTATCCAATTTTTTTTTCTATTTTTTTGTATTTTTTTATTTGGCATCAAAAAATACCTATAACCCCAAATTGTCACCCTCCTACCTCCACCCTCCCATTTTTTAATTGCGATTTTAATATTTTTATATGAACTATATCCAAATAATTAACTCGTCGTTAATAAAGCTCAATGTGTTTGTGTGTGTGTGTTGGCGCTCTACTGGCCATAATGTTTTACCTACAGCTGCCAAATTTGGCATGTTTATATCTTGGTGGCAGGATATGTATAACTTGGAGCAATTTTTAAAATTTTTAAATTAGAATTTTAATTAATTAAAAATCAATTGAAATTTCTGCGTTTTTCCTCTATAAGTTCCGAAAATATTACAGTACAAAATTGATTTTTGCATTAAGTTAAAGTTCAAAAAATTTTCTTTTTAATGATACCAATGTTTTAACCTATAAATTAAGTTCTTATTTTTAACGAATTTTAAAGATATATTTTATCCATATTTTTCAACACGTTAACTTGCACGAGCATAGGAAAAATTAACTAATTATTAGCTTTTATCAATGTGGCCATCATATTGACAAAAGCTTAAATAAAAAAAAAATTTGTTATTGCAAATTAAACATACAGGAATGTAATTTCCAGCATGTGTCTGTATGAAATGAAATAAATATGAAATAGGATATTTTATAAAAAGTAAATGCAAAGTAAAGATTTCTATGATCTTTTACAATACCTCCATTATTAATTCCATAAATCATTAATACTTAAGGTAAACATGGTTTAATATATATCCTTTCAATTCAATGCCCAACGGCTAATTTGTAAACCTTTAATAATAGAAATGAATGTCGTAAAATTGTCTAAATGAAGTAAACAATTATATTTTATATAACTTGAATCTATAAATACTCTAATAATTGACGAATGTTTATCTAGATCCTCTGCTCTGCGAATCATATTTAACAAAATATTCTTGAGATACAGATATATATATCTATACTTATAAAGCTCAATGTGTGTGTGTGTGTTGGCGCTCTACAGGTCAGATCATTCAACCTACAGCTACCAAATTTGGCACGTGTATACCTTGGAGGCCGGGAATGTGCAACTCGGGGTTATTTTTTCGAATTTTTAATTAGAATTTTGTTTATTTAAAAATCAAGCGAAATTTTGGCGTGTTTCTGCTATAACTTCCGAAAATATTACCGCACAAAAAAGATTTTTACATGAAGTTAAAGATCATAAATCTATCTTTTAAATGATACCAATGTCTTAACCTTAAAATTAATTTTCTGTTTTTAATGAATTTTTAAATAAATATTTTAACTATATTTTTCAACAATTTTTTTCGTACAAAATGAAAATAAAATTTAAGCTGAACGAGCACGTTTCGCATTCATGGGAAAACACTAGCTTTTTTCAAAGTGTTACCATCACATTGATTAAAGCTCCAATTAAAAATAAATTAAATCTTTTTGGAAATGAAATCTGAAAAAATATAATTTTCGGCACGTGTCTGTAGGAAAGGAAACAAATATGAAATATTATTTTTTCTAAAAAATAAATTCAAGAAAAATTATTTTATGATCTTTTATACTCTCTGTATTATTAATCCAATAAATCAGTTTTATTTTAAGGCAAGTTTTGTTTAATATGAACAGGATATCCATTCAAATCAGGGCCACACAGCCAATTTGTAAACCTTTAGTAAGACAGAGATCTGCTAAAATGGTCTAAATAGAAAATGATTATATTTTATATAACTTGATTCAATAAATGCTCTAATAAATAACGAATTTTTGATTTTACATAAAGCTTCTGCTGTGGAAATCACGAATAACAAAATGTTCTTTAAACACTAATATTTTAAGTAAACAGAGTTAATTTCCAATAAACTAAATCAATCACTTAAACTGACTGATTTATGAACATTTGAATATCACTATTCAATAAAAAAAGGATAATTTTAGATTTTCCATCGATAGTTTCAAAGAAAATACGCCAATCAGCGCGCAGGTTTCTCAAGATTAATTGGCCTAAGATTATGAAAGTACTGAGTTTTTCTAAATTTTTAACATTTAAAACTTCATAAATAAGTCTTAGTTGATCGTGGAAAATAGAAACATTCATTCATTTATTTAAAATTTGGTGTGCCCACAATATTTCTCAGAATATGATACCTTACTGCATTAAATTTAGACTTTATAATTTTTTAAATATATTTATAGGCAGGAGCAAAATATTATTGATTTCATTTCAATCCTTTTGAAAGCAAAACTAAAAACTGAATTTTATGTGAATCCGAGAAATTTTTGTTGAATTATTCTTTGAGATATTACATAAATTATGAAAAATATTTTGCAGTTCACATAAGACTTAAATACCGAGCGATTCTGTTTGCAATACTCATATTCAATAATAATAATAATAAATAAATAAGAATAAAGATGATAAATAAAATAAAACACTTGGTTTTATTAAAAAATATCTTTATATTAATTGCAATTTCATCATTTCCACTTTAAAGTTGAAGTTTTACCGGAAATAACAACAAATTAACAAAATATATATAGTAAATTGAACGAAACGATCTAAACAACAGTATAAGTTTGGTATGACTATCAAAATTTGAAGATTAAAAATGTTTCGTTTACGAATCTATTAAGAGACCAGTTACTTAAAATATTTAATTGAAAATTGTAGCAAGCGGTAATACTTGCGAACCGGCTGGTCGCCAAAGGCGGCTAGTTTAAAATAAAAACAGTTGCTTTCGAATCAACTAAATTAGTCTCTAAAACTGACTTATTTATGAATATTTAAATATCACTATTTAATAAAAATTGGTTATTTTAGACCACTTCATTGATCGTCTCAAAGATGATATCTCAATCAGTGCCCAGGGTTGCTCAAGACTTATTGGCCTAGGATTATGAAAATGTTGATTGTTGTAAAAAAATGAAAATGAAAATGTTGATTCAAAAGTTCCTAAATCTATCATATCTAACAGCAAAAGATAGATAATTTACTTATTTAAAAGTTGTAGTGTCAAGAATATTTCGAGAATATGATCTCTTAGGACCAAAGGATTGTATAAAATTTAGATTTCATAACTTTTTTAAGTATATTTATAGACAAAAACAAAATAATATATATATAAATTTAACGTCATTTAAAATCTTTTGAATATAAAACTAAAAACTGAATTTTATGAAGAATCTTAGTAGAATAATTTTTAAGATACTACTTAAATTATGAAAATTATTCTGTAGCGCACGTATGACTTAAATACTGAAAGATTCTGTTTTCAATACGCTGTTTAAACATTAGAGAGAGAGAATAGATTATGGCTGAAGGTCGTTTTAAAAGTATGAAGGAATTATATGACTATCAAAATTTGAAGCTTAAAATATTTTGATGAAGAAGCAATTGAAAACACATAAAATATTTGTATGTAACTTGAAATTTTAAGGAGCATTAAGATCGGCCAAAGGCGGCTAGTTTTTATATGAAACTTTTACGGCTAGCTTCAATTTAATATGGCTTTATAAATTATTAATAATGTAAATGATTATTACATTTTATAATCTCAAGAAATCACAAAAGAGATCCCCAGTTTTCCTAATCTTTATTTAATTCGTATTCCTAAAATTTTGGAATAAGTCTTCGCCAAAAGCATTTAAATTGCACCGTTTAAAAGTATTTTTTTTTAAAGAAGCTATTTTTTTCTAAGTAATTTTAATGTTGTCTAACTGAATAAGGACGTATGGATACAACATAAGTTTCATTATTATTGACATCGTACGAATTTGGTGATAAGTGTTTTCAAGATCTGATTTTGGGGGTATTGCAAAGGTTTGTTTTGAATATTAAGATTTTTCTTCAATATCTGTTGGTATTAATTATGGATTGAAATTTTTAAAATTTATATTTTGCATTCTGTTTATTGTTTATAATTTCTGCCAACCAATTTTCGATTGACCAATATTCAGATATAATTATTGACCAATCAGACAATCGTCGATGGTTAGGTGCAACGATTTGATTATTTTATAAATTGTTGAATCCACAGGTAAGTTATAAAACAACTTGAATTGTTAAAATATAGTAGATCTTCAACTTAATAATTATTATTGAAAAATAAATTTCGAATTTAAGGTTAGGGATCCTGAAGCAAAAGGGTTTGTTCGTTTAGAAGTATTATTACCAGCACTGAAAGAGATTCTTTTAAAAGATAAGTAAGTATTTCAAACTTCAAAACTGAGCCATAAATAAAAATAATATTATTTTTTAATATTCACTAATATGTTTAATATTCACAAATTATTACTAACAAAATTTAATTGGCTGAAATTCATAATATGTTTAACATGATTCAAAAATTTAAAGAAAAAAAACTCTTTCAATTTTTTTATATGTAAAATAATAAACAATAAATATTTTCTAAGAACTCATTTTTAACATAAAATATTAATTAAATTAGATTTTAAAGGGATTAGACTTCTAGTTAATTTAAATTCAATTAGTTTCATTTTTTAAACATATTTATATTTATATATTGATAAAATGGAAAATAAATATTTAAAATCCAAAAATTTGATTCACTTTTTTTTTAAAAAAAATCTCTTTTCTAAATTAAGGTGTAACAGTATTATTTGACGAATGATTTTAATTATCCATTTAAAAAATTGCTGTTTGTATGCAATGGCGAATTTCCGATTAGGCAGAGTAAATATCTGACAAAGACAGCTAAGCTGAGGAGGGCCGGAAGACAGTTACTTGCCCTAATTGTCAAATTTGGGCAAGTAACTGTCAGATAACTGTGTAAACCAGACAAATTCTATGAATTTAAAAATATTAGATTGTACTAACATTAAGTTTCTTTCCGTACCATTATTGGCACAGCTTGGACAGTATGGGCCCTTGCGCCATAAAAAAATGAATCAATTAATCAATTCTGTATCATTACGTTCACTTAATTATCACTGCATTTGTAAGCAGTAAATGATCTGTTTAAATATAATAGTGTATAAATAGTATGAGTCACAGAATGTAAGTGAATAAAACCATATATTTTTTTAGAAATTAATCTAAAGTAAGTCATTAAAATGTTCATAAGATGGTAAGGCAATATAAATATATTCATAAGTCTCATTCATTAATATGTTCATCATAAAAATGTGATAAAAATTTAAAAATTAATGATGATGTCTTGTCCGCGTTACCACGGAAAGGGAGTGCAGTAGCGTCTGAGGGTAATAACCCCCGAGCACCCGAGGGCAGAAGTCTGACTTCTAGCTCATATGAAGATGACACACACACATTCGCTTGCACAACCCCTTTATACAGAGGGCACATTCGCACACCTCACACATAGAAAACAGATGAAGACAACCACGCCCGAACCGGGATTCGAACCTGGGACGCCCAGATCACGAGGAAGATGCGCTATCCGTATACCAGGAAGCTGGCTTAAACGTTAATGAATTTATAAAAAGAAGAGCTTCATAATGCACATTATCTAGGGCTAAAAATGCCTAAACCCATTACTGTTTGTATTTTTAATATAAATATTTTCTTTAATATTTAATAATAATAATATTTTTTAACATAAAAATTTTATTATTAATAACTTTCTTTAATATTACAATATTATTTCATATTTGGGTGAGTTATTATACATTTTTAGAATTTTAATAAAATATATATTAAATTTGTCCTTCATTTGTCTGTGATTCCTGCAGTCTTGATTAACTCACTTTACATAATGTCCAAAGCATCAATAATTTAATAATTTTTTCCCTACACAAATAAAAAGTTCAACAATAAGAATGGTATTTTGCCCATTTGAAGATAAAATAACATTTATAATATTATTATCTTTAGTCTTTCTATTTCAGATGGAAGCCTGCATCCAAGAAACAATTATTGGAAGCATTCGAATTTTTTGATTTCAAACACACAGGTCGCTTAAGTCCTACATTCATGAGAAGGCTGTTAACAGAACACGGTATGCATATTATATATAGTTAAAAAATAAATATTTTAACCGAAACTGTCCCGATTTATGACTAACTATTCCGGCATGAAAGAATATTCTAGATTGTTTCAATATCTACTTGTAAAAAAATAGTTAAAACTAATTTTTTTTCAAAAATGACAAATTTTATTTAATATTAATAAAAAGTAGCTATAGAATTTGTTTTCTCAAATTTTACAAGACTTATCACATTGGTTGTGTTACTATCAACATGAATTATCCTTGTCTGTATTTAGAATATTTCCCAAATCACAACCTGATTTGGAATTAAATTGTGATTTCTTAATATTAAAGGAACTTTTTTTTAGTAAGTAGTTCGATTTTTTAGATTTGAAATGAACAGAGAGAAATCGTTTTTTCCTTTTCTTCTATAATTCTGAAATATTTCCTCCAAAATTCTATGGATATGGCTATTTAAACTCCTGGTTCTTCACGGATAAAATAGAATTCATAAAAGTCATTTCCTGTAAAACCGCATTTCTGCTCTTTAAAAACAGTTAATCAGAGATTTTGATTGGAGAAGAGTTTCTTTTTAAAGAAAGCTAGCCAATAAATATAAAAATCAGTTACATTTCAAGGTATGCCATCTCTTGCATCGTAAAAATTTCCATCAAATTTAGATAAGCAGAGCATTCGCGATGAAGGAGACACCCTCGCTTTAGAAAATAGCTCATTTTCTAATTTGTTGTAATGAGATTAATTTAGAAGTACTTTAAGAGATAAAATGTGTCCTATTTTTCATATGGAATACACGAACCGACACTAAAGGATTGTAAAACCACCAAAAAGTGAATTTGTGAAAAATTAATAAACCTTTTAGAGAACGAATGTTTCATTTATAGCCAATTCATATCTACTATTCATATCTACAATTCATATCTACTGTGCCATCTATACCGATACATTTTCATTCATTTCGAATTCTTGCACCAGATTTGAATGCCTTTCTGGACAAACATACCGCTTATTTCATTCTATTTTCGAATGAATTTCAAATTTAGATCGATTTTTGAATTATTTGCATTATTATGAATACTTGCATTATTGTGAATCTGTAATATAGTTTCCCTGTTTAGTTAATCTCATAATAAAGAAAAGAGTTTTACAGATTTTATAATGGAGACTAAATGAATATCAGGTCAATAACTCAGATCTTGGCGACAATTTTGGCGACAATGATGAAGGTTCTAGAAAATACAAGAATCTAATTATAATTCAAGATCCGGTGATTCTAATGAAAGATTCTTTGTCTGTAGATAACCTACATGATGTCCCACAAGGTATGCGGCGTCAAAGTTTTTTAGATTCGGATAGAACACGTTAAGATGATAATTTTGTTATGTAACATGTGGCGTCCCGGAATATAGCGTCACAGTCTAATTACAAAAAAAAAAAAAAAAAAAAAAAAAAAAAACGTTAATTATGAATCCGACAGTTTGTATTCCAGATTATGATACATAAGACGATTGCCAACATGGTAGTTTACCTAAGTGATTATGCAAATTCGTGACAACGAATGAGAGAAAAAGCGTGTCCGTAAGTGAATATGCAAATTCTTGCAGTGATAAACAAGGCTAGAAAACAGGTTTGATGAGAATGAGTCGCGCGTTATTCGCTAAAATATTTCTGTGTAATGTGCGTATTCGTCGTAAAATGAGCAAATATTCCATTGAACGTGTTTTCATGGTGCTGACTTATCATGAATTGCAATCATATCACAGTGTGGTGAAAAAATTCTGCAGTCACCACAACATAAATGGCACGAAGATCAAAAGAACGTACGAAAGATTTAAGGAAACCGGTACTGTGTTGTACAATGTGCTAGGAAAGAGATGCGTGCAAGACAGAATCTAATGTTCAGAAAGGGAAAGTTTTTGAATGACAATGCCATCCGATTCTTGTATTGCATAGATGAGATAAGCGATTATTGGTTTACGCAAGATAGTGCTAACCCTCACCGCACTTCGATCTCTTAGCTGAGATTCCATTAATAATCAAATAATGGTAAAGAATGGCCACCTTCCTCCCTGGATCTTAACCTGTTAGACTCCTTTTTATGGGGACGTTTGAAAGACACATTGTATCTCGTACAGCCCTCAACATTAGATGAGAGCAGCAACTGAAACAGAAGTCAAGGAAATTGGAACAGATGTTTCGCAGAAAACAATTGAGAACTTCGATTCCAAACTTCGCCATTTTATTTATTCGAATGGCCGACATGTCGAAAATCTATTGTATTGAATGTTCTCAATAAACATTTATTTTCACTTTGTTTTGTTCTCATTTGTTGAAGTTTTCATGATACAAGCTTCACACCTTAATTAGACTATGAATCTATATTCGGGGACCCCACATGCTATACATCAAAATACGCGTCTTGACGTTTTGTATTCGAATCTGTAAAAAGTAGACGCTGCATACCTTGTGGGACACCCTATATATATATTTATGGTAATCCATATACCCTTTCAGAGGGTAAAGCGAGTCAGTCAAAGGAATTTTGTCTTTAGAGAGTGACTGTGAAGCAAATTCTGTAGCAGCAATTGGAGTGCTATTGCGTTGTTATTTAATTAGCGATTTACTGCCTGTGCATGCCTTGTTTATATCTGCAAGTGCTGTCTTTGTATATATTTATGTTATGATTTGACACCTATGTTTTGAGTTTTCTTATGGAATAAATCGTCGTTATTTTCTATCGAGCCTGTTTTTCGTCTCACCATCCATACAAAGGACACATTTCCAGAGAAGAACTATCAGAATTTTTTTTTTATATCATGGCTCAGGAATTGATTTGATTTTATAGTATACGTTTTGAATTAGATTTATAATCTGCTCATTTCTTTCTATTTTTTCATTATTTTTTAATTTCTATTTATAATAAAACTTCAAACAGTGACACTTTAAAATTAATAAAATGTAATAAAATTGGCAAAAACGATAATAATAACGATTTTATAATTCTATAAAACTTTGAGTTTTCTTGTACTTTTATGTATAAATTTGTATTACCGAGTTAAATTTAAATGCAGGTGTTGTATAAATCGAAATCTACTGGACGAAATACAGTAAATACAAATGTATTTGTGCAATAATATAAATTGAAAATTATTAGCTTAATTATTGAACTAAACTAAATTACAGAACTCAGAAGACAGCAAACTTATCTGCTTAATTTTCAGAACTAAAAGATTTTCTTTAGGTTATGGATAAAATAGTTAATGAGAGGTGTTAATTATCTAGCAAAAAACGAAAGTTTTATTAATCATATCTTTCACTTTTATAAACAAAACCTTACAAATAGCAGACTCTTAACTTCTTTTTATTACGCGCTTTCCTTGCATAATTTTTATATTTCGATGGAAAGTGTTCATAAGTTAAAGGTCAACGAGGTCATATTAATGAAAGTTGTTTAGATTCTTTTATACTTAAAGTAGGAAAAAATTACAGCTGGCTAAACAATATATAACCCTTGATTGGCTTAATTTTTATTCTTTTGACATTCGTCTACTTCGCTTCCACTTATCTAAGAATAATTAATTTTTGAATAATTTATCTTCTGTTCTTTATTTATAGATTATTCTTTTGAAGGTCATAATGGCTGAGGATGATAAAGACTAGACGTTTGACGGCAAATAGCCACATACCAAAGTTTAATAGATTTATATATTCTTATGAAATAATTTATTTTTGTTTTTATTGAAAAACAATATTTTTGACTTGCTCGATTTGGCACAAAAGCAGTTAAATATTATTTTGCAGCAGAAAATTTTTGAAATCTTCTTTTCTGAACTTTTTCTATTTATGATCACTTTTTAGGTGAAAAATGGTTTTCCTCCATTTTCTTCTGCGATTGCAAATTTTTATCATTATTTCACATTTAGAGCATAAATATGAAAACTGAATGACGATGGCAAATAAAAAGAAATTTAATGGCAAATAAAAAGAAATTTAATCATTGATGATTTATATGCGTTTATCTCTCAAATAATGATTGATTATCTATATGCGTAAATAATTATTGATGATTTATTTGCGCTAATTTCTCAAAATTGCGCAAGTCAAGATAATTTTCTTTATTATCTGTATAGAAATATTAATAAATGGGAAATAAGCGTGAACGAAAAATTTCTTGATTGATTACTCTCGTTACTCAGGTAGAGTATTCTCATGATCCTTTTACATAGTTCATATTTATAATGCGTAAATCAATAGTTTAAAAATTACTAGCTGCCTTTGGCGATCAGCTGTTCGTTCACCAAATTTTTAATATCAACAAATTTATATCAACCAATTTTGAAGAACTACATGAAAAACGTCTTATTGTAAATTATGCTTGCATAATAAACATAGAGTATTCCAATTGGTTTGTTGTGTCTGCAATGTGTGTTTAATTCGCTAAATTGCTCTTGTTGTAGCTGAGTAGTTTTATTTTGCGATATTTCTTGGCGTTAGAAGATGGTGAGGGGCAGTGATCAATGAAGTATTTATGGATTATAATCTTTCATATGGAATAAACATTTAAGAGATTGGTGAAGCTGATGAAGTTGGAGAGCTCTATCCTGGTTTTTTCTCATAGAAAATACATAGTAAATTAATATTTTCTCTTGAAAATGGGGGTTGATGAGGATGATCATTGATGATGTATCTGAAAAATGAGGGATTATTTTTATAAAATAAAGGATTTCTTTTATATAAAATAAAAGCTTTTTGTAATAAAGTACAATGGTTGTGGCTTTCTTGTTTTTTCTTCTTCATGAAGTAAAGCCTTTTGTAATCAAGACAGTGGTTATATCTATCTTGGATACTATCTTGTTTTTTCGTCTTCATACAAAATCCACAGTGAAGAAGTGTTTCTGGGATTTTGTCGAAAAGAGTGCCTGATAGACGAAAGGCGATCATTGTTACTCAAGCTTTCATATGAAATACTAATTTTCGAAATTGGACCAATGATTGGAGATGAGACACTGACCTTTTGACTTTTATAATTTTCTATTAATTTCTAATTTATTCACGTTTTTTAAAATATTACTTTACACAAATTCAATTATTATTTTTTCTGTGTAATATCTGAGCGCAAAATAAAAACTAAACGAGCTCACCAATCGAACAAACTTTCCTATTCTTTAATCAAAAAGAATGTAAATAAAACAAAAGAAAAGTTTCACCAATTGTTTTTAATGGTGATTTGCGCATCGAAAGTGAAATATTGTTTCGATTGATCATTATTTAACTGTGCAATCTAGGCGAAGTTCCCACATTTTAAAATTATTATACAGTAGAAGAATGAATTTCAATGTTAAATATCAATTGGTTAAAATAATTTCCCATTAATCAAAATAAAACTTTTCCCTATTCTAATTCTTACCATAAAAAACTAATATGTTTCTAATATATCCAATTATTATTGATTTTTCAATCATATATTGGAGTACAAATGCTTTAATGCCCAACTAGTATTAAACAACTTCAACTTGATTGACCTTTAAAATTATCTTTGATTTTTCAAGGGAGCTTTAATCAAAATTTCTAAAAATACTTCTCAATACTTAAAAAAAATCCATTTATTTGAGGTACTTGAAATAATTGCAATAAACATTACTCGTTTCTCGATAAGCCCGTGAAAGAAAACTGAAGATAAAAGTGATAGATACAATTTTCAAGTAAATAATTTTATTTTCAATAATGGAATTCCTCAGTCATTGTACCAAATTAGATATAACTTTTAATAAAAGTAGTATTATTTATATTCCCAGAGCAGTTTTTAAATGGGATAATTCTTTTTTGCAGGTGATAGTTTGAACGAACGAGAGGTCGAGTCATTTCTTTCTACTGTAGTGAATCCTTTCAGAGACAAAATTGAGTACGGAAAATGTTGCGACAAATTAGTGGTACCAGACATTGTTGATATCATACATAACAAGAAGAAGATTCTTTCAGAAATAAAGCATGCAATTTAGATTTTTTAATATGTGTTAAAATAAAGTCTACTTTACATGACTGAATTCTATTATTTTTTTAAAGTCTTATTTAAGTTTTGGGAACTAAATTATTGTTAATCCTATTAATCTATATGAAAAAGCCCTTTTTGTGTAACATAAAAATTAATGGATTGAAAAATAATTTTTAAATTTATTTCATTTGATATATTTTATTTAATTTTATCAAATCTATTTCATTTGATAAAAATAAGTTTCTTATTTTCATTTAATTCTATTTGGAAAATCCTTTAGTATGATTTATTTAAAAATAGGGTTATTATGAGTAATTGGATAGTTAATAATAAAATGGTAATTGGGAACGATGACTGTATACTCATTAACTAGGCCTTACTGAAGTGGGTAGCATGCGCCATGTTTAAACTCATTCTGGAGAAAAAAGAAAAGCTTTTTGCCACATTTTGCAGTTTTATATTCAAATATTTCTTTACTTTAATTGCATTTGTATTGAGAATTAAATTTTATATTTTTACTATTACGGTGATGACCTTCATTTTGATACACCTGCAATTTGGTTCAGATAATTTAATAGATAAAGTTGGCCACTTTCCTAAGTGCCTCAAAACTTTGGATAATCCAGCAGTTTCGATTTTTTTGTAGTACATTCAGAGTAATTTAATTTTTACTTTTTCTGAATTTACGAAGGTCATATATCGAATTTATTCAAATTACAATAAAGTGTCACCTAAAATGGAAATTATATTCTTAATCACTTATGTAAGAACTATGTAAAGTTACTTTTCTAAAAGCAGTACTGCTTCTTATTTAAACAAAATGTCTGATTTTATAAATACATAGTATTTAGATTATTCTAAAATATTCTTTCATTTTTTTCTATGATTATTTTAATTTTTATCATTATTTTTGAACGCAATGTACTGAAATCAACTCACTGGAAAATAATCTACCATTTAATATTTTAGTATTTCAGTCTGTCAAAATTTGGTGCTTAAAACCGTTTATATAGAACTAAAATGAAAAAAATAATTAAAAAAACATCTGGTTTTGGAGTTGGGGAAGAGAGAAAAGGAGGTCCACTTAGAGAGTTTAATTCACCCTGCTTGCAGAATACAACTATATTCATTTTTTTCAATTAAACGTGGATTAAAAATTGATAAATAAATTAAGCCATATTTATAAAAAATTTAAATCTATTATTTCCAAAAAATAGGATATAATAAAACATAATAAGAGATTTATTATATTTTACAGCTTTGAAATATTTTTTTAATCCATATTTTAAAGTTTCATTTCATTTACTCTTTATATAAAAATAAAGTGGTGCATAAAAGTGCCAAAAGATGGCACCACAAGGTTTGGAAAGTATTCAGAGTAAGAAAATACATCGCGAACGAAAACATTTCGAATCGTAAAACTAATCGATAATTACATTACTTCTTTCAGAAGGAGCTTGTCCTCGGGCTGATACTTTCTTACTGGCGTCTTTAATGGCAAATTAAATTTGGTGAGGCAATTACAGGCAGCTAATGCAGCTTGTAAATTCCTTTTCTTCTTCACTACTTAAAACACATCCTAGATTGTAGTTTGAAGAGATCTTTTGAGTATCAATCGATTTAAATAGTAGCATCTAATTCTAATCACCGATGAAATTTTTTCTGTCGGTCAAATTGGATTAATTCTAATGCAGCGTTCCAAGCTTTTTTTCATATCAAAATTCTATTTGATTGGATCGAAATCTGCGATAAAAAGTTAAGTTCTTCTACTTCACCAGCAAAATAAATAAATAAATAAAAAAAAAAGAAAGAAGTTAAAAACCACTTACTGAATTAAGAATGCCAATGAAGACTATATAATGAAAACCTTGTAACGATAATCCTTCTAATTTCATTAGAAGTATAGCATCAATAAAAGGTTTACTGATTTGCTGGATTTTATTCTTATTTAAGTAGTTTCCACAAAAAAGGTTATGGAGCTTCATTAATATTTGTAGTGGATGAGGGTTGAAGAGATGTTTGGGCGATCGAAAAGAACTAACGTTCTTAATGGAACAAGAAATACTTAAGAAACCGAAAAAGATTCTGCTTAAAAGTTTGTAAAATAGATTTAAAAAAAATTAAGGTGTAAAAATATTTTTTTTGAAAGTATGTTCGATATTTTAAAAGTAAAACTTTATTTTTAAACAAAAGTAATATCTTTAAATCTAATGAATAAAACAACATATTTAGAGTTAAGTTTTCTCAGATTAAAGTTCATTATTATGGGTATTTAACTGTTCCCTTTTATTATTTCCTATGTGAAATTTTCAAAAAGAAATCGCCATAATTGTCAAAAAATATGGCCTGTAAATTTTGACGAATCTCAAAATTTCAGGCTTTTTTGACTTTATAAAACACATTTTTGAAATTATATCTATGCGACTTTGAGCCCGATAACGCTTAGAAAAAAAAATGAGCATCAATAATAAGGACGATGACATTTGATATGTTATCTTAGCATGGCATTTGAAGATTTGTGTAAAAATTTTGATGAAATCCAACGAAAGGATATGAAGACTCAAAGATGCAAAGGGCTACACGAATGAAATTTGGTATACAGATTTATCATTAGAATAATAGCTACCTATTGCATTTTTGACTATATCTATTAAATATGGGGGGGATTACTGGCATCATATTTGCATATATGTGAAGATTTAGATTTATAAAATTGGTATCTGGGCTTGTGTTCAAAATTGTATATCTGTGTCAAATTGTGGAACCAATCGGTGGCTAGAAAGGCATCCACATTGATTATTCAACTTTCTTTATTAAGCTGTATGCGAAAGTGGAAGATAACGTATATCTGAGGACTGCTACATCTTTCATAATTTTGCCACCTCGTTCCCTATGCCACTCCCACTATGTTCAAAAGATATGAAGGAAAATAGAAAACAACAACAATCGTACTAGAGGAGAATGCTACAGCTGGTTTCATTGTTCTTATATTTGAGATTCCATTGATTTTTTCAGCTTAATTAAAGATTATCAAATTTGCGTATTGTTTCTGTTTTTGTTTTTATATTTGCAATTTTATATTGATTATTTAAATGCGCTAAAGTATTTTGCATTGTTTAAATAATTTTTATAGAGTTGCTTTTAAATTTAAATTAATAAATTTTTTTTTGCTCAAGATACTGATTCTCTAGAAGGTGATGGGCAATTAAACTGTTTACTGCTTCATACTGTCCAAAATTTTTTTATGATAATTTTATGAAAAGTCTACTTATGTAGACATTAAAGTCATTAAACAATATCTAGCTTTAGAGGGAGAAATTTACCCGCCTCTGCAAAATTTGCATTTTTCAAGATTGCGTACAAAGTTAAATCTTGTCCTTTTAGTCAAAGGGCAGAAGTTGAAAATGTATTCTCGATTTTTTTTACTATATATCTGAAAGTAAACACAAAAATTATTAATTGCAAATGACGACCAATTGGGTCTCGACCATGAAATAATATTTTCCTCCAGATCATCATTAGCGGCTTAGCAAGTATAAATGGTGTACAATACCCATAATTGCACTGTTCATCCCTTCATTAGTTTAAACACATAATTACACATGGTCTCCATGTTCCTCCCTTCCACCTCCCCCCAAAATAGCGAGCGAGCATCTATAACCATTTTAAATTCTATTATTGTACTGCTGGAAGCAAGAAAGCCCAACGGCAAACCTTAATTTGGCATGTTCTACATTTCGAACACATGCGTGTAGATATTCAAAAAATGTTTATGCATTTATACTCTAGATATAGCACTTCTGTCATGTACGTGACTAGATCTTTCTGAGAGCAATAAAAAAGACATATTTTAAGATTTGGCATTTTTACTCACTACTTTAAAAAAAGTCTAATTTAAAAGCCTTAAAAATATTGTTATCATTCTGGATTACTCCTGGTTATGACAGACATGGCAGAAAAGAAAAAGTGTTTCACATAGAGTTTGCTTTTTAATCAGTTACATAGTAACAAAGAGAACGTTATTTTAGTTAACGTTAAGTTAACTTTTTAACGTTTAGTTAACTTTTAAGTTTTGCAAAGAGTGGATGAAAACGATTGAAAGGAGGAAAAATAATAAAACAAAAAAAATATATATAACGAGATCTATGGCGACAAAAAGGAAGTTTTAAATTCTGTGCAAGTTGAAAACAGAGACTTCGAAAGAGCGCAAACAATAATAAAAAAAAATGAAGTTCAAATTCTGGAACTTTTAGAACTTGATAGAATTGATTGGGATCCAGCGGTGATTTACGTTTTACTCTTAAATGGTACTCGAGAAAGAAATTGCTTAAAAGGTTCTTTTTTTCTTTCTCTGTTTTTTCCGCTTTTTTATTTTTTGTTCTCCTGTTTCCAAATGAAACCTTTACAGAACTGGGAAGAAAATTTTTCCTTTTAATTTCGAGAACGCCATCTGGGTTTCGCTTTCCTTCAGAAAAGTAATCCGTTTAAGAGGCATATTTTACGTAAGGGTGATATTTGCACAGACTTTTTTTTTCTTTATTGAAATCGACAAGAGCTAATTGCGTCATTTAGCAGTGAAAAAAGTCCTTCCTTCCCCCCACTCTAGATAGTTTTTTTAAATTTTTTTTTTCTTTACAAAAAGGATTTTCTTGGAGTTTGAACCTTACAATCACATATTTTTTTATCACCGATATTTAGATGATATTTTTCAGCCTTACTCTTACATTCTTTTCAACAAGTATTTATGTTGTACGTTTTAAGATTCATATCTACAAGACTGAGTTTCACTCTGCAGTTTTCTTTAAATAAAATCTTGATTTTTCGAAGAAAATATTTAGATACGAATCACATACTGATTACATATGAATATTTTTCAATCTTACCTCCATATAAACTACTAATTTAAATTGAATAAATCGGGAATGCACTTAGTTTAACATGTTAATCGAAGCAATCTGCTATATTACAATATTCATTTTACAGTTTATCTATCACTACTTATAATATTTCTAAATTTACACTCAGTTTTACGTTGGTGAAATCCAGGCAGAGAGGCCGTTATTTGACGTTATGAGCATGAGAGAAGATAGAAGAAAGCTCTAATAGTTAGTAAAAAAATTTTTTTGGGTGTAGAATCGGGAAAGAGACCTATATAGATAAATAAAAAAAAGCAAATTTATCAAATATAAATACATAAGTTAAAAAAAAAAAGAATCAAAAAGTGCGACTTGATCCGAGAGCCCACAACACACGCATTATTCACGGTTTTTTTTTTTTTTTTTTTTCCCACTATACTGCCCTTCCCCCAGTGCAAAGCGAAAGTTGAGTATAGTTATTCAAATATATTATACATGCATATACAAGAATTGCCCATTAAAGATGAGATAAATTTCAAAATAGCATTAATCAAATATGATAAGACCAATGATTGTGGTAATTAATAAGTATATTTGTCTCATCATAATTCTGAGAGCTTAAATTTATTCATAATTTTGCTTAATTTTAATAATTTCATACTGATAAAAGAAAACATATACTATTTTTAAAATAAAATTTCATTTATTCATAAAAACTTCATAGTAAAATAAAGTAATTTCATAATTATTGCCTTTTCTTTAGAGTATGTTTTATTCAAGGCAAATACATGGTAATAAAGGTAACTTGATTGTAGTTAAAAAAAGATTTAATTGAGTTTTCAATTATATTCTATGCTAAAGTTTTGAGATTTTGTATGGTATAAAATGATAGTAAATAATTTATAATATTTTTATCTTAATTAAGAAGTGTTAGAACTAATTTAGTAAAATTTTAATTCTTTTCAAGAGAAACTATCTGATATTAAATTGAAGAAGAAATTTGCTTTCGAATTCCTTATACTTGTAATAATATATTATAAAGTAAGCAGTAGAAAGTAAAAAAATAATTATAAAAATAATACTTTTTTATGATAATAATAGAAGTTTCTTTCTTAAGGCAATTTTTATTAATTGCTTATTGAAATTGTAAAAAAATGTTTGCGTTTTTTTTGTACGTTCTTTGTAAAATAATGTAGGCTTATTTAAAATTTTAACATTACGACTATGCAGAATTTTTATTGATCCACACTTAATTAAAATTTGCAAGGTTACATTTCTAATCTTTATATGATGCAATATTAATTTTGCTCTAAAGATGAAATTTTAGTTAATGCAATTTTTGCTTTAGAATCTTGAAGTACTGTGATTTAATATTTTACCTTCGATAGCTGCTTCGCGAATTTCAAATCTTGCATTATTATATGTTTATCTATGCTCTTAGAAACCTTTCTCTACATAATTCTTCAAAAATAAATTGATTTCCAAAAGATGAAATGAAATAAAATCCTAAATGTTGCCAGATGTTTATAGAACTTATAAAAAAGTTTGATAAAAGTTTGAATATCATATTTATTGTAGAATTTGAATTTTTAATTTATTTACTGTAGAATTAATTTTTATTAAATATTTATTTTAAATGAAGCATTCTGGATACCTTTTGATGACAGTAATATTATTAATGCTTGTTATTTGTTGCCTTAAGAATAATAAGCATTAATTATATATAATTAATGCTTATTATTTTAGAAAGTATAGGCTCTTCTTTTCCAGGTACAATGCATTATTCGAATTTTCTATTTATATACATCCAGTTATATCATAGGAAAGAACAGCAATGCTTACAAATGAATGCACATTCCACTTTTTAATTTTGAGGCTAAACTTTAATTTATTAACAAAATTGAAAAAAATTATCAAAAACTTTCCTTGCATTGAAACCTACAAAAAAATTGAAAAACAATTCGAATCTTCATATTTTGATCATCAACAATGAAAAATAAGCTCAAATATTGGAAAAAAACTTAAAAAAATTTACTTCAAAAAATGAAAAACAGGATTGCAAAATAACCCTAATATACTGGGTAATTATAATTAAAGTGTCTTTATCCAGACCTCTCTAGAACCCGTTCTGCCGATCGTATTTTGATGAAGCTTGGTATATACGTTACATGGACAATGAGGAGAAGACTTCTGCAATGCTCCTCATTCTCCCGACTTAGATCCCTTTGATTTCTGCTTGTGAGGACTCCTAAAAGACATTGTTTCAGGAGGAGGAGATAGGACTTTATTTGAGTTGAAAGACAGCACTACACACCATGTTGCTGAAATACCTCGGGAGTTTCTTCGCGCTATCAACGAACATTCTATAATTCGCTTTCAACACGCAATTGATGTCAATGGAGTATCCGTTGAGCACATTCTGTATATGAATAAATTTTAATGATTCTGTTAGATTTTTGGTCCTTCTTTAGGCGCCGCAATTTCTCATGGTGATCTAAATTTGGGCCTTTTTATTGCAGAAATCTTTTTTCCATAGGCCTTATAGCGTATATACCAATACCATGTTTCATCAAAATCCGAAAGGCAGAATGGGTTCTAGTGGGTCTTCAATAGGGTTACTTTAATTATAACCACCCAATATTTTTAAAAATTAGTTTGTTATTTTAATTAAACAAAAAAAATCTTTGTGACAAAAAAATAAAATCAATGAAAATATAATCTTTTGGATTTAAAATCAAATGGTCTGACCCAGCTATAGAATCTCTTCTCCACACACAAATTGCTGCATTCCATCCATTATTTAGTCTATATCTGGGTAAAATTTCAAATAAAAGAATTCTGGAATTCAATTTTTTCCCAAATAATCACGATAAAAAGCTTTTATTTTTGTGTAAGAATTGAATTCCTTTTTGAAAGAGTATATGAAAATTTATTCAGATATCTTTCATAAACTTCTGCTTTTTGGACGATTATTAAACATTATAAACGTTTCCCCAACGGTCCATTCTTCATGCATGCTTCAATATTTTCAAGTCACAGAGTGTTTATACGGAATATTTTTCCCTCGAAAAATAACAATAATATTTCAATTCTTGGATGCCGCATGCCGCAACTAGAAATATGAAAATAAGATTTGCTGCTTATTTTCTATGGGAAGGCAGAATGTGATAAGAATCCGGAGTTGACACGTTTCAAAATATACCCAAACTGTGAGTTGCTGCATTCTAGGCACTTTTTTCGAGAGTTCTTTCTTTTTTATTTCTGCATCTGTTCTTTTTTCTTGAACTTTCGTCAAATATAAACAAACACTACTGTCAAAGCCATGCTACTGGTTGTTTTTTTGCTACTTTCACTGAAAAAAAAAAGAGGCTTCTGCCTTTTTGTTATAAAATAAAAGTTTAAAAAAAGAATTGGAAACAATATAAGCCAGAGTACAATTCTCAGGGTATTTTGGTGAAGGGTAACGCTTGCATAAAATTTAAAGAAGTAACATCGTGGGAAACATTAAAATTATTTTGTAAGAAATGATTATTTCTTATAATTTAGTTAAGTCGAATTTAAAAGTTTATTCAGAAGAATGTATTTAAATTCTAATATTTTTAATCATAATTCCTGAGTGAAAAATTGTAAAACTCAACCGTTACAAATCTAAAGCAAATCGAGTTAAACAAAAGCGTGTAAAAATGAACCCTTTTATCACAATTTTGAATATCACTTGGACAACTTTTATCACTTGGAGGAAAAAAAAAAAAAACTTTATTTCAGTTAGAATTTCACACTACAATTGCAAAGCATTACTTTTTTCATTATTAACCCATTTCTCATTTTTCGAAACATTCTAGGAATTTCTTGAAAATTGAGAAATTCCCAGTACTTAAATTTCTTGTACCTAAATAAGCTAAGAATGGGGTTAGAATTCAATTAGATTGAAATTCAATTAATTTCTTACTTGGGGGCAGAATTTATAACCGTAAATAACAACTTATTTGCAGAAAAAAAAAGTTATTCACAACATTGTTTTTTAAATATGTAATAATAATAAGAAATTACATTTATAATAATCTAAATCTTTTTATGCAGAAGAATTTATTCCTTTTTTGCAATAATCAGAAAAAAGGATCAACGCAAGAAAACTTATGGAAGAAAAGAATAATTCTTTTTTCTGACAATCATAATCGTATATTTGAAATCTCAGTTTGTATCTACTTGCAATCAAAAGGATTTGGATTTGCAATCTATCTGCAATAAAAAGTGAACTTGTGTAGCGCACGCATACGTACACACACACACACACACACACACACACACACCCACCCACACACACACACACACACACACACACACACACACACACACACACACACACACACACACACACACACACACACACACATTTTATTTATAATAAGTAATAATAAAAATATAGGAGTAACTTTTCTATGTCTTTACTATGTTTATTTAATTAGGAGTTTTTATACCTGCTTCAAACTTGAATTAGAAATTAGCATCGGTTATTTTTTCCATCAGTTTATTAAGAACTTTTATAAAAATTTAACAGGTATTTACTAAAAAAGAAAAGGTTGACGTAAGTTTTCTTACAGATGGATCTGGCGCTGGAATAATACCCAAATCATCATCATTAAATTGAGTTTGGAATACAATTTCTGATGTCTTGAAAACCTTTTTTGATATTTTATAATTTCTGATATAATTTTTTCAAGTATTAATAACTTAAAAAAAATATACGTAAACTCGCTGAGTGGTCCCCCCAAAATTTTCTGCCGTTTATTCTGACAAAAATACTTGTATATTATCAACAATATATCACTAAAGAACAATAGTTTAGAAAGAGCCGATTAGATTAGATTTTTTTTCCGATTCTCTTAGGGATTAGTCTTTAACATAGGTACTAAAAAGCTGAATGAGCCCTTTTGAGAACTTTTTTTTTCCCAGATCGATTAAATCTAAAATTTGACACAAAATTATGCTTATATTCACGAAATCATGCAAGAAATTTCATTTAATTGAATTCATAGTTTTTTTTAATTAGTGCATGCGAAAGCACTGACCAATAGATGGTCAACCTGTTAACGAAATTGGTTCTAAATATGATATGGAACTAAACTTAAGATGCTAATACTGAGTTACAATTTTCATCTATTCTATACGCTTTTTATTTTACAGTTTTCACATTCACTTGTACTAGTCAGGTAGGACAGACAGACTTGTTTTGAATAAGTTATGTTCAAAATTTGTCAGAAATCTGCACTTTAGGGTAGAAACCATGTACTAAATTTCATCGGACTCTCAAAGTGATTTCGAGTTATCGTGCTCACATACATGTATATATGTATGTATGCATGTATATGCATTATACATACATACATACATGTGTGTTTACATGTATGTATGTATGTTTACATATATACATACATGTATGATTACATGTATGTATGTATGTTTACATGTATACATACGTGTATGATTACATGTATGTATGTATGTTTACATGTATGTATGTATGTTTACATGTATACATACATGTATGATTACATGTATGTATGTATGTTTACATGTATGTATGTATGTTTACATGTATACATACATGTATGATTACATGTATGTATGTATGTTTACATGTATACATACATGTATGATTACATGTATGTATGTATGTTTACATGTATACATACATGTATGTTTACATGTATGTATGTATGTTTACATGTATACATACATGTATGTTTACATGTATGTATGTATGTTTACATGTATGTATGTATGTTTACATGTATACATACATACAAGCATTACATGTATACATAGTACATACATGCATGCATTACATATATACATAGTACATACATGCATGCATTACATGTATACATAGTACATACATGCATGCATTACATGTATACATAGTACATACATGCATGCATTACATGTATACATAGTACATGCATGCATGCATTACATGTATACATAGTACATACATGCATGCATTACATGTATACATAGTACATGCATGCATGCATTACATGTATACATGCATACATTAAATGTATACATACATACATGCATTACGTTTATACATACATACATGTATGCATTACATTATACATACATACATGCATTACGTTTATAAATACATACATGTATGCATTACATTATACACACATACATGCATTACGT
>JAPMOR010021636.1:197348-222435 GCA_026543865.1 Argiope aurantia
CACATACATGCATTACGTTTATACATACATACATGTATGCATTACATGTATACATAGATGCATGTATTACATGTATACATACATACATACATGTATGCATTACATGTATATATACATGCATGTATTACATGTATACATACATGCATATATTACATGTATACATACATACATACATACAATACATGTATATATATACATTACATGTATATATACAATACATGTATATGTATACATTACATGTATATATACAATACATGTATATATACAATACATGTATATATATACATTACATGTATACATGTATATATGTATATATATATATATACATGCAGACAAACAGACAGACAGACAAACGGACTTAACTCCAAAGATGTGATTTTCTGACGCAAGGCAATCTGAGGAGTAGAGATTCTCCAAAATCTCTAGTTCGAATTTTTTGGGCATTGCAATACTTTCTCTTTAAATATTTCGTATATGGGAAAGTAAAAGAGAAATAAAGATAAATTACATTCTGATACCTTTAAAAAACTATGCAAAAATGAAAGTTAGTATTTTTTAAAAACAAAATAAAGAAGGTTTAAACAAAAACAGTTGTTTTACCTCAACATCTTATATCGAGAAATACAGAATTTAAAATTAAGATCTAGTTTCTTTTTAAATCAAAATGCGTTTAATACACTAAGGAACTGTTAAAAAAACTCAGAAGCTCTCATATCTCTTGTGGGAATAAGTTATTCTCTGTGCGTGGAAGAAGGAAATCTTTCTTCCACCAGTAATTCAGAAATATCGACTTTTGACTCTTATTTAGTAATAAAGAATTTTACGAGAGCCTAGAGGCGTTTTGTATGAAAAAAATATTTATAGAGTTGTTTCTGATACAAGAAAATTGAATTGCTAGCGAAAGAGAAAGAGTGCAAGAGATTACTAAATAAGCTTATACACCTATTCTAATTTTATGCGAGAGATCATTTTGACTCCATATTGTTAGACAATCACTTCTCATTTTATAGAAGTTTCTAAGAAAAATGAAGTTGATTTCAATTTATGAATGTTCTTTTCCCATAAGTATTTTTTCAAAGAAGTGGTATTTGGCTACTCGGATATGAATGAGTGAATTACAAATTTATATGCATCAATCTATTTTTAAATAGATTTTAATTTTCTTTCTCTTTTTTGCATTATATTTTCAGAAAAAAAATCGGAAATTATTATTTTATATCAGAAATTTTCACCTAAGCAATGCAATAAAAGTTACTTATTTTTCATTTCATATATGCACTTCTCTTTTGCATTTATTATCAAACACTTTTGGCAAAAGCGATTTCGTGGGGGATAGTTGCTGTAGTTAATTCCTGTTAAAATTATATATATTAGTATGTTTTTATGTCCCTGATTCCGCAAAATTCTGGAAAGTAAAGCTTTGTTATTTTAATTGCCTTACATTCGTTTATTACATTGCATGAGTGAATGAGTCTAATGATATCAAATTACTATTACAAACGCAGATATATGGTTAATCTATCTTTCAAATTTCGCTTGAATGTACCTCCATTTTTTAAAAAAATTTTCTCGCAAATGACACAGATTTTAAATAGAAGCATTCTCATTTATCTTTCAATAATGAAAGAAAATCGTGTGATTGAATACTGATGCAACAATGAAAAAAATTTTGAATTTTAGGGTAACAATGTAATTTATTGTTGGAAATAAAGCAAAGGAAGTTTTTAAAAAAATTGATAAAATTTAGCAAATTTTTGCACTGTTATTAAATTGTTATCTTTGAAAAGGTAATGTTTTAAATATTGAGACGTTGTAAGATTTATTTTTGTGTAGTAATATTTCGAAAATTATTTTGAAGAAACACCCAAATTAAGTTTAAATTTTAATTAATTAAAATTATAACAAAGATAAAAAAAGACCTTCAAGTTGCACATGCCTATTCTTCAAGGTATAAATGTACCAAATTTGGTGGTTTTTAGTCAAATGCTCTACTCTATAAGGTGCTATTATAAGCGCAGAAAGACAGAATCCCACATATACATTCATATTTATTATTGGTACAGATAAAGATATCATTTATTGGAAGTTTTTTAAACCAAAAATATTTGAAAATCAGTCCATTTAGCCTCTAAAATTATCAAAAAGATAAATAGGACATGTTTTTGGAGCTCGTTGCATTAACCTTAGTCAGAAAAAGTAGAGTCTGACAGGTAACTGGGCAGGACGATTGCGAGGCTTAACAAACTGGAAAACTTTGACTGACGCATTCTAGAGTAATAAGAAAAAAAATTCTTTCTTGCTTTTTGTAGTATTAACTGATGACATTTTCTTTCACTTTAATTGCAACTGTATATAAAAAATGGCCAAAATATTTATGAGTTTCATTGTTTGTTTTCTATTTACAGTAAATTGCTGAATGTTTCTAGGATATATAGGGCATATCAGTTACGGTGATATTTTTTCATTTTTTTCTTTTTAATTTTTGAACTGTCCAGGATAATTTTCAAGTCAGAGTAATTGGGAACATGCTTTTAATGTAACAAAAACATAAACTTTTAAATTATTTGGAATAATTCATTATATGATAGAAAGTAATTTAATCCACGTAATGTAACGTCTATGGTGGCTATTATGTTCGTTATTTAAGGTCAAGTTAATGATTGAAAGATTTAAATAAAATCTCTCATGCAATTAATTTTAATTTTCACCCATGGAATTTGGTCGTTAAAAACAATCTTCATACATTCAATGTAAAGAAGATACATAGAAGAAAAGAACTGAAAAGACGATAGAGAAGAAGATACCCAATTCTAATAGAAGATGATGATTTTGATTTGTCAAAAAAATGAAAATTACAGATAAAGAAAAAGAAACATTTAATACGAAGCATCTACGACTGATTTTTTAAAGAAATAGGCTCATTCTGATTCATAATATTGAGGAATGAAGATTTATTATTTATATATTCACTGGATTAATGTGGTTAATGGCAGTGAGCTGCATTACGCAGGTTTTAAAAACATTATTTCACTAGATCAAAATCGCATACTGACGAATTTGATGTTTCTGCAAGTCAAATAAAAGGTATATTCCGATAACCTATTGTTGAACCTAGATAGTAGGAAAGAAATGTTAATTTTTTAGGTAGAGTAAATGTCAAGGAAAATTGAATTAAATAATGGATAGAACACTCTATAGAAAGTGGAAGCTCTACTTTTTATTGCTGAATTGAAATACTTATGTGTGTTTCTAAATCTTGAATATTTCCTTTTCGAATTTCAGTTATTTCTGTTTTTATAAAGGCTCATTGCCAGTAAAGTTGAAAATAGAATTGAAATAATTTACTTGAAATTGAAACTTTTAACTATTTATGATAAGTCAAATGCTATATTACATGAATTAGAAGATATTTTTGCTTAAAAAGAATGCTTAGGGATAAGAGGAACAATCATAATCTGTGTTTGTCAGAACTGAAAAATATTGTTCTCTAATAAAGTCATTATTTTGGTCAGAAATCAAAGCACGTGTATCTAATTACCTAGAATTCTTTGGGGTAATTGGAAACACTATAATACTTGTGAACACTCCTATAAGTGAACCCGATTAATTAATGAATTGTTTTGGTGGAAAGGGATGAATGAACTTTACTTGTGAATGATTATGCATTCACAAGTAACACGGACCTCTTCTTAATCCCATAGTATAAAAGAATTCGTTCCCAATTATACTTATCGCCCCCTTCCATAACTTATTTTGCAACTTTCACCAGTCCATTCATCTTATATTTCAGCAAAATTCCAATGTATAACTTTTTCCTAACACGTTTGAAACTCTGATAATGTTTTCAAAGTTTTTTCTCTTTCTATTTTCAATGGGGTTTATAATTTCCATTTCAGCTTGTCATCATGAAAATTACATGAAAAGAACTAATATAAAATAATTATTACATTGCTATATCTACAAAGCCAAAAAGAAACAGTTTGATACAAAAGCTACAGGATTTAGTGATCCACGTGGTTTCTACACTATTTAAAGCTTTCGTGCGCAGGTTATAAAATTTTTCATAAGAATAGACTCATTTCATTTCTTTCCTTATTTTTCAAAAACCTTTTCAGAATGTGAAAACAACATAAACACACAATTTAAGGGAAAAAAAGGCCCGAAATGATTAGTTTGTAGATTCACTAATTCAATAGTACGAAAAATATATTACAAGGAATCGTTTCTTGCTGATTTAATAACCTTTTAGAATTTTTCACATGTTTTGTGGGGAAATAAATTAGTGACAAAAGAAATTGCAAGGAATTAGTGAACCAAAAAATTTTTTCCACTTTCTCATGAAGAAGTGTATTAATCTTTAGAAAACATGTCCAACAAATAAAATATAATTATTTGCTGACGAAAATTTAAACACAACAGACTTTTATAAGATAATATCTTTTTAGAGTATTTGATCATAAATGTGTAACGTTATAATTAAATAAAGAACATTGTTAAAATGAGAAATTAATTAAAGATATCATTAAATAACTATATATGTATCAAATTTGTTTCTAAAAATATTCTTAATTAAATAACATTTATTAATTAAAGCTAATCCACTCTAAAATGTATACAAAGGTAAACAAATCCCATTTAATTCAAAATAATAAAATCGAATCAAAATTAATTAATGTTCTCGCAAATGCTAACTTAATTACTCAGAAATGAATAATTTTCCACTTCATTTTATTTTATGCTTTTGGCAACAAGATAAGGATGTATTTAGTTGTAATTACTTCAAATAAATTCACGTTATTCAGAATATTTTGTTCATACAAGGAATTACGCTTTATTCAATTTGTAATTCTTTAGTTCTAATTTTACATTCAGGTTGGAAAATGAGAGTGATAAAATTGAGCCTACTGTGAATTATATCTTTTAAGGACATTAGGTTGGATAACGAATGCATCCGCGACAAAGTGTTGACTCTTGATTAAATTCATTAAATTTTAACGAGTCAATTATTCGAAGTTTCGCATAAGTGAAACTTTGTTTTTGATATAAAACATTAAGTCTTAGAAAAGAGATAGGTTTGTTTATTTTAAAATCTATTCTATGAGGGAGAGCGCAAGGCATATTTCAATTTAGTAACGAAATCATTTATTTAAAACGGCGCTCTTATAGACACACTAAAGGTGACGGAAGATTATTAAGAACATAATAGAAGACTTCGTTAGACTTGTAAGAGATCAAGATGATATATCAATGAGCGTTATGACAGTCAATAACAGCTTATAGAGCAGCGGAAGGGAATGTTTATAGAAAGGGGGAGAAATGAGTTTGAAATCCAATATTTTAATAGTGGTTCATGATTTCAACTGCAATATTTAAAAGTTGTGTTTCGAGACAAAAATAAAGTTTACGTATATGGTAGGCATGTCTACTGTGATTTATACCTATTCAGGACATTAGGTTGGATAGCGAATGCATCCGCGACCAAGTGTTGACTCTTGATTAATTTTAACGAGCCAATTATACGAAGTTTTATATATATATATATATATATATAAAGATATAGAATTCTTTTATATATATATATATAAAGAGAGAGAGAGAGAGGGAGAAATAAAGAAGCGTAATTAATGTATATACTTTCAATAGTTGAAATACAGGATTACCTCGCTTTTACATTTCCATGTTTAATATTTTCCCTTAGTTTTAAACAGTATTTTTAGAAATCCGTAATATTTTTTCCCTACATAGTTACTTTCACAGTGAGGAAAAGAAATTTACAAATATTTTTTGGATGCTGAATGAATTCCAGATGAAAGACCTTTGGCCTTGGTAATAAATGTGGCGAAGATTTTGGCGATATTGGTGATGAATGAAGATTCTCGAAAATGCTGGAATTATGGTGATACTTGTATTAGGTTTATATCCACTCTTGCGTCTGGAGAATTCTATATCTTGTCAGAAAATTTGTATAAACGCAAGAGAAGTAAAGTAAGGCGGTTACATGAATTTTCATTGTGGAGTGTTGATTATAAAGTTGTTTACACTCAGCTGTTCTCTATTGAATTATCTGTTATTTCAGCGTATTTTGTTATCTGTGTTTTTGTGTTTTTCATGAGGAATAAAGCTTCATTACTGGTTATTCAGCTTGCTGGTTTCTTATCATACATTCGCATCAATTCGATTTCTGTATGAGCATTTTTCGGTATCTTTCGATTATCATGTTTCATTAGATTCTTAGGTTTTTAATGCATTAAAATACAGAAGATAAGTTCTTCTCGATTTTGACATTATCATTCCAAGCTGTTAAAAAAACTGGAAAAAAAATTAGGAGACGTTGGGACGAATTAAAGATGCTTTGAAAGAAACATGGCATCATATGTGAAAACAGATGAAATTAATTATAATTTCTATTATAATTATGAATTTGGTAACAAACAGAAGATATAAGGAAAAAAGGTTACAATCAGATACCCAATTTGGATTACATTTGTATTTTTAGAAATTTTTTTGTCAGAAGTTGAATGCAATACGAGTTATTGCAATTTTAATACTTTATGTTGAGAGAGAACAAATTTTGCAAACAGTTAATTCCATATTCACACTATGTAAGCTATCAAAATTGAAATAACATAATACAAATGTTTTTAATTACGGTTCTCCCAACCATTGGATAAACAGGTGTATCAATTATAATATTGACAACATATTTGTACGAGTTATTTATTTAAGTTAAGTACTTGAAATATGAATGAAATATTTTTTGTTATCGTCATTACCTAAGCAAATGCTTTTTTTAATATCAATTTACACTTTTTTGATTTTTGTATTACTATTACTTGCTGAAAAACAGTATATATATAACTTTAAAGAAGGAATACAATGTTTAGCATCAGATACATTGGAGTAATATCATTTTTAAGAAATATACATTTAAAGTATGAAGAAACGTAATATTTATATATTTGATCTGAAAAAATAAGTATAGTACTACCACGACCAAAAGAACTGATTCTTTTGAAAGCTTTCAAAATATAAAGGAAATATGGCATTTTACTGAGAACAAGCGAAGTGTGTATATGATTGCAGTTAGATCAAGGTTTGTTTTTCTTTTCAGTACGTAAAACGGATACGCGATCATCGTAATTATAATATTTTAAAACATCCCATCGGAGGAAAGTGATGGATGCTTTATGATAATTAGGATCAAGGTCACAAATTCCTGTTGCTATATAATTATTACACAAACCACTGTTGTCAGTACTTCCACAGTCACCCCCCCCTCCCCCGATTGCTCTCCATGGGAATCCTTATTTCCCCCTTGGATGAAGAATTTCTTAATAGTTCGGGATTCTGAAGTTCCTTAGGAGTGTAAGGACTAAATAACTGGAGGGCGCAAAAAAGTATGTTTGCGTATCTTTGCATGATGTATCATAATAATATTTATTAAGGATATAAATATTATAATAAAACATTTGCAAACATTTGAAAAGTACAGGATGATTCAAAATAAATGTAGCGATTACAAACAGCTATAACTATTTAATGAAAAAAAAAGTTATCGTTTGAAATGAATATAGCGTTTGTAATCGCTATATTCATTTTGAATTATCCTGTAAATTATTATGATGTACTGTAATAATCTTATGTAAGTATACTGAAACTAAAACATTATTGATGGAAATAGGAATCTATAGAGATTCTCTGCAAAGAAAAGGATATTGTAATGTAATACTTCTCTATCTCCACTAATAATTGTTGGAATTATCAAATTTGGCACTTATATATCTTGGAGGTTGGAAATATGTACATCAGAGCTATTTTGAAATGTTTTTTTTAATTAATGAAACATTAAGTTGACTTTCATCTTCATTTTTCTAAGATAACTACCAAAAATATTATATCACAAAAATAAATTTTAAACAATCTTAAAGTTAAAAAAAAATCTTTTTTTAAGGATAATAATTTCATAGCAATGTAAATTTTTCCAGCCTTTTCGAAAGTTTTTAAAATTAATTTTTTTGAAATTTACGACAATAGATTACATTATTGCTCTGAAATTCAAACCATCCTCATTGTTTCATCAAATATTTTTTCCTTTATTGAAAACTAAAAAAAAAAAGAGAATTTTCTTCCTTTATTGAGAGCTAAGGAAGAAGAATTCTGTTTAATATCTGTTTAGTTTGCCAGACGAATAAAAAAAGGTAGTTACCATATCGTGAAATTTAGAAGTTGGGTGAACCTAACATCTTTGTTTTCAATAGAGTTTTGATGTCGTGGGATTAGTCTCAATTAGAAAAGTTTATGTATGCAATTAACTAATATATATAAAATAATTAAAAAAAACACAGCTTTGATGCCAAACAATTTAGCAGAATCATGAACACCAACTTACATCTAAATTATTTAATTGAAATGTAACATACCTAATATCTCTGGTGAACCAACTGGTAGCTAAAGGCAACTAGCCCAGAAAATAAAACAACAGCTATCAACAAAGGCGTTTAGCTAACAATAAAATAGAATTTTAACATATATTGTGAAATAACTAGATATGATTGAACAAAGTATTAAAACTGAAGAAATATAAATTAATAATAGTTGCAAATTGTTACTTTATTTTCTATGTGCATAAAAATTCTCACATATTCATAAAAATGACGATGAAAGCATTTCTTAGCAACAATATAAATTTCTGAGCCAACTAAACTTTCAAAGAATGTGGAAGTTAGTGAAGAAATTAATTAGAGAGAAATTTGAATATCTTTACAAACAGATCTGAAATAATGCACAAGATAAGCTATTGATCAACAGTGCCTTTGTCCCCTCCTTTTGAGGGAATCCGGCATATACTGCTTTTAGATTAAATTAGCGGAAGAATGCTATTTTCCCAGACAGCGGATTGAAAGAGATTTCGCTGGACAATAGGTACCAAAGTTAACTAAAACATAAAATGTTGTTAAAATGTTATGAAAGTTCTTTCTCCTAAGGCGACGTTTGGAATTATTTGGGATCCAAGACCTTTGTTATTAAAATATGTATGACGACATTAACGGTTGACGAGATTGTGAGTTTGTAAGTGTAACCTCGCAATTTTTCCTCATAATTTCCTCATAAAGACTTCAATTTCGTATAGAATATTTTGTAATGATTTATAGAAAAAGCTAGCAATCATATTAGCGAACAACTAAACATCTATTTAGGGAATCATAATGCGAATTTGAAAGTTTTCTTCTAAAATTTTGAATATTGTTTGACAACGAATTCTAAAACCCTTAGCGCTTTTGCGCATTCATTTTGCGCATTAATTCAACAAAATAGGAGTGAGAGGCAAGATGAAAGGAGGACATGTTTATATTTAACAATCAAATAAATTTCGGAAATGGACACATCTTTCAGCATCTCACCCCTTAGTGGGATAGAATCTTCAAAAAGTGGTAGTTTCAGGATATTGAAAACAACAGTAGATATACGTTTACAGAACGACAATATGTAATCAAGTATTTTCCAAACTTAAATATTATTTGATGATTAATTACTATTATTTAATTGTTATTAATTAATTGATAAAGCTTTCATTCCATTGGAGTGATAATACTTGATAGGAATTTGAGTGAAATTTGAATTTAAGATTCAATAATATAATATAATTAAAATAATTACAATTTCTAATAATATATTTTAATGCATTAATAAAAATGTGCTTTAAAAATTTTATTAAATTTATTTAAGATTTTTCCAATTATTTTCATAACAAATTAAAATTATCACCAATTATTTATAGGTTTGGGTCTTGCTTAAAGCGCAGTGAATATTTTATTGACAGTGGAATATCGGTTAATTCTAAACATACAAATATACGAATATCATTTTGAATCAATATTGCACACATCAAATATTGTTATTATTTGTAACCATACCTTTATTTTATCAAAATTAGGACAGTATACTTAAATTATATATGATAAAGTGCTGTTTACTAGCTTTCAAATGGCTAATATACAGTAAACAATGTATAAATGAAAAACCGTGTAATTGAAAATTTTATAGACAATATTCTAAATTTAATTCAACTAATGTAAATTTATTTAAGTTTAGTAGCTTTGAAATTCTTATAAAAATTGGAATAGTATGTTACTACATAATATTGAAAACAATAATTGAATATTAAAATAAAAATTTTGTCATAAAATTGAAAACAATAATCGATTATAAAAATAAAAATTTTGTTATAAAAAATGTACTTTTATTGCGTAATCTTGTGTATAAGTTGCACATTCATATTTTATAAATGTACCGGCAAGGCAACAATTAATTAAATATCTTTTATCGCCATTCACTATCGCTTAAATCAGCAGCAGACAATATGTTGTCTGTCATCTCTTAAGACAAAGGATATGTTTCAATCTTAATAGAAACAGAGAAAAAATGAACTAAAGCTGAAAATTTGCGTATTTGAGAGAGGTGAAAATGATGCATAACCGAAGCTTTTGTCTGGACAAAAGAGTTACATAATAACTGCAATGGCTGCGATTGAATAGGCGAGAGTGATAAAACCATGTATAAAACATATTATTACGAATCTGTAATATTGTTTTTTTATAATGGTAGTTAATTTCTGAAAAGAAAAATTTAATGATTCTCTTAATGGATATTTAACATATGAAAGGTGAATGATCCCAGACTATGGGGACAGGCGTGTGACTTGATTACAAATTTGGTGACAGTAATAAAGGTTCTAGAAAGCACAAGAACTATGGTAGTGTCCTTATAGAAACAGAGATCTGAAGATTCACAAAGGAAATTCCATACTCTATCATGAAAGATAAAGAAATCAGTTCTGTATTTGGAGTGTTATCATATTGCGAGCAGGCGTACTGAGTGCTGTTGTAGTGTTGCCTAATTGATGGCTCGCTGTTTCGTTCAGTTTTGAAAATATTGTTTTTGTATTCCTTCGGCTATGTTTTGCTTCTTATGTTTCACGTTTCCTTTAGTCTTTTTAAAGTTCCGCTTTCCGCTATCGAATTTGTGAGGCATTTGCACTCCACAGCATCGAACGGATTTCCGCAGCAATAGAAATGAAGTTCTACTAGTTTACTTTAGTGTACTATAAAATTATATTTATAAATATTATTTAACTATTATTTGATTTCAGTGATTGTTTGTGATTGCGACCAGTGTTTAGTCGTTAAAATCAAATATTTCAGGAATCGCATTGAATTCTTTGATTTTAACTAGCAGAAATGAACATCTATTTCTCTCTTTTTATGATTTTAAAGATAGACTGATTTGTAAATAAAATATATTACTCATTTCATCTGGGGAAATATTATTTAGAGGAGATAAAGATTTTAAAGCATTTGCATTAATTTAATTGTTAAAATATTTTAAAGGTATTATATGGATAGTAATTGTATTCCATAGAGTTAATTATTTCGTTTATTATTTTCATAAAATCAAAGCTTTCACTATTTATAAAACAATAAATGAAATGAATCAGAATAACAACTGGTTTCATGGAAAATCATTTATTCTTTTCATTATTTGACATGAAGAATTTGTGAAGGTCAAATTCTCCATCTTGAAAGAATTATAGAGTGTCACTTATTAAAAAAAAGAAGAACGAATAAAACGCAGATATGGGGTAGAAAAGGTTCGAAAAGAAATAATATTTATCAAATTCAATCATTCTGTCCACCAAGTTTCAAAGACGAATCAGAATTTTTAATTATTACGTAACAAAATAATTCCTTCTGGAAAAGTGATTTTATAAAATAAATGCAAATAAAAAAAATGGCAGAAAAAATGATAAATTCTATGAAGAATAAAAAATACTACTCGAAATGCGGAAAATGAGAGGGGAAAAATAAGGGTAGCAATAAAGACAATTTATTATTTAAAGCGAAACTAGTCTTTCGATTGAAATCACTTTGAGATTAATTTCACGCCTTTTTTAAGTTTGGAACTGAAACCTAGCAAATAGTATAGATTTGCACTAATTTGATAGAATGTGGAATAATATATATCGAGAGATAAGGATCTCATTTTCCGGATAGATGACTTTCAATTACTTTTGCATATTTTTTAAAAAAAAGGATGGGAAAAAATTAATAAATTCTGTCATATATTTTTCTTTACAATGAGATAAAGTTACTCCTTTCTAAATTACTGAAACATTTTTCCACAATAAGTTTCAAAATTGTAAGCAACGTTATTTTATGGAATACATGTTTTTATTAAACACAATTTTTATTTCATTATTTTTTTGATTCCAAAAACATATCAAGCAAATTCTTTCATTCTTCTAGGACAATGATTCGCTATAATTAGAGCGAATCACCTTTGGCGAGCAGCTTGCTCATTTAGGATCATGGCTGCATTTAATTTTGATAAAAAATTTTAGACATAACTTCATGTATACGGTCGTTTACAAACTATTTTTAAGATCAAATTCTCAGACGCTAAACAACGTTTTCTTCATAATCATACAAATGCTCTGTACACAATGCATACGAATCTTATTAATGGAAAACAATTTCATGACATCATTTTTCTAGCAAAAGCGTAACTCCGATTCATCTATCTTTTAACTTCACTTTTTTATTCGTCTTGTAACGTGCACAGATCCTACTTCCTTTGCTTTCAACAATGGAAGAAAACCATGCAATTAAAAATGTGATGAAACATTGAAAATGATTTGAATTTCAGAGCAACAATGTAGTCTATTGGTAAAATTATGCAAAAAATAAAATTTTTAATTAATCTGAAAAAGAAAAGGAAACGAAAGTGAAGTTTTGTAAACGAAGCTTATAAAAGTTACTATTAACTATCAGTTATTCAGTTACAGTCAGCAGTTGTTCACTATCAGTTATTCAGTTACAGTCAACAGTTGTTCAGTTGTTCACTATCAGTTATTCACTTACAGTCAACAGTTGTTCAGTTGTTCAATACCAGTTATTCAGCTTCAGTCAACAGTTGTTCAATTGTTCATTATCAGTTATTCAGTTACAGTCAACAGTTGTTCAGTTGTTGACTATCAGCTATTTAGTTACAGTCAATAGTTGTTCACTTGTTCACTATCAATTATCCAGTTACAGTTAATAATCAATGGCTTGAGAGATAATTATCGTTTTCATAATTAGGAACTGACCTCTTATTTTTGACTTGCAGAAATCTGATCAATGAAGCAACACAGGAAAAATACCCAAAGATCAACAAAAGAGACCAAATTTGATCAATATACCGGCCTCAAAATTAAATACAAAATTTAAAATTATATTTCTAATTCTGAAATTGAATTTGGCAATTATTCAAGCACTTAAAGACGGTTTCAGCATTTCTGAAAAAAAAAACGTTGAGGTTGCTTTTGAATTTTTACTTTCTCTTATAAGTAGTATAGAGAAAGTATCAAAATCGATCACGATTTAGATATTTCTATTATGAAAAATTCTTTTTTTGGAAAATGTCCGCCTGCCTATTTGTGACAAAGATGATACAAAAACGCTTTAAGCTAGACAGAGGAAATTAGGTATATGATCTTTATACCAAATTTGTAGATTTCTATGAAATTCTGAGCAAAATCCGCTGACAGGAAGTCTGTCTGTCTGGCTATTCGAATATAATTTGGCACGATAACTATGAAACGAAGAACTATTAATAAAATTCGATATATAGAAATAACATAAATTGCCTAGACACCAATCAAATCTTGAGCCAAATCCAATTTGGGTTTGATCTTTTGTTGATCTGCACTTTTAGAAATATGTAAATATATGTGAATACGATAACTCAAAGACCCAACAATTTAAATATACCAATTTGGTAAGTGATTTTGTATCTAAGTGTAGTTTTCTAAGTGTAGTTACTAAGTGTAGTAAGTGTAGTTTTGTGTCAAATTTTTGTCTCAGTCCGTTGGGAAAAAACCGTCTAAAACGCAAGTTCAATTTTCTAATATTATTAACCGTGTTCCAGAAATTAATCGCCAGATGATCCCCAAGGATGATACTATAAATTCAGTAAAGTGGTAAATTCCAGCCAAAGAGTAAAATTTCATAACTATTGTTCGCCAATGCTTTGGAAGTCGTTTTCTGAGATAACACCATTTAGTGCATGCGAGAAAGTTTTGGGAAGACAACTTCTACTAGATAAATTCTCTTTTCATTACAAACTACGAGATCAATACGATTTTATTGAGTCGTTTTTCAAAATAGTAGCATTTTTATCACGAGTTTTTTGATACTTCTAAACCATGCGGGGAATTATTTTCGGCACTAAATAGAAAAGCTTTCATTTTTTTCAGAATAGAAGTTTAAAAAAGAATGAAGTTGTCACAGTCGTTTTTAGTGATTCTAAGAACATTTGGTATATATTTATATTTTCTTTTTAGTTATTAGCAATCAGAATAATATTTTTTGCCGAATCGTCGTGCAAAATAACAGCTCTATTTTATTATTCGATGCCTTCAGCAGGAAAAGTAAACAATTTTTGGTACAATAAAGGCAGTAATGGATCCAAAATACAGTATCCATTTACTATGCAGAACACAAAGGGGCCAAAATCTGATGCTGAATGATTCAAAGAACATGAAATAAAGTGTACAGCACAACCTTCCTTTTGTTAGAATGTTTTCTTGTCAGTCACGATACCTTCTATCACTTCGAACAAAAATGGGTGAAAATAAAATAAAAAAAGACTCCTCTTAAAATAGATAGTAATTTTTCCTCTCACTGCTGTGATTGGCTGCTGTGATTGGCATAAATGTGTTTCATGAAACAAGGAACATTTTAAAATCATTTCATTTTTTCCCACTTTAGTTGTCATTTTCATGCTTTTTTTTTTATAAAACTGTCTTGCATATGTGTTTGAAGACGATGTAGAATAACTGGTGGCAGCAAATATCTTCCTCGTTTTAAATAGAATTGCCTTGTATTTAAGCCAGTTTTGAAATGAAACTTACATCACACTTTTTAAGAATTGTTTTGCCTAATCCAGTTTCTAACAATATTATTAAAGAAAATTTGAAGGCTAACAAAGTATCTGTAATTTTCACTATTTTTATTTACATCAATTTAAGCGTATCAATACAAAGGAATTTTTAATATTGTCGTAATATTTGAATCAAGATTTGTCAGCGAAGCAGTTATTATTATGTTTTACATAAGGATTGCCATTGATTAATTTTGTATTGAAATATTCAATTAGAAGCAAATATTAAAAATTCGGAAGTTGTTTATTAATGTTAGGGAAGAAACTGATATTTAGATTATTAGTATGATGCTAAAGTGATAATATAAAGTTTTAGGAGGTTTCGAAAATGGAAATATAATTATTCTTTGCACCAATCGTTTTCGACGACAGGCTGGTTCACAGGAGATATTAGTTATATTTAATTTCAGTTAAATCGTTTAAATATAACTTCAGAGCACGATTCCATAAAATTATCAGAAGAATTAAAGCAGTTTTATTTTTATTGTCTTATATATTTTCTCTTCATTGTGAACATGAACTTTTATAAAAGAGACCAATTCCATGACAACATAACGACTTTAAAAATGTAAATGTTTCATTCATCTATCTTCTAACTTTTGTGATATTGCAATTGTACAATTCATTATTCGTTTTATAAACTGCATATATATTAAATAGCATTCCATTTATTTAGCTTTCAACAATGGAAGAAAATTACGCGATTAAATATTCGGTGAAACAATGAAAACAGTTTAAATTTTTGTACAACAATGTAATCTATTGTTGTTAATTAAGTAGGATTTCTTAAAAAAATTATCATAATTCGTGAAAAACTTGCACTTGCATTAATTGCAATTAACAATAGAGATTATAGGATTCTCTTTAATGTAATTAAATTACATTAAAGAGATAAATTGATTCTAATTAGTATTTTATATTATTTTCAGAAGTTTTTATTGCAAACTTAAACCCCCTTTCTAGAATGGTGATTAAATACGATTTGGATTTCTTTGATCTTTTATTCACATTTATTTGGAATTCTAAAAAGAATGACTTCCTAAATGTCACTTTCTTAATTGCCCGAAAACAATTAATTTTGAACTAGAAGCTCTCTCTTACTTCATATATATTAAATTTGCAACTTTTTGAGGTTGTATAATTTATTCAAACTGTTTTGATTCCATTTCTCTTTTTATTTGTGTTAGATGAAACTTTTTGGATTCCAGATGCGATTACATCACAAAATCATCTTGTAATTTCTCCTGATGCCGTGGAATTTTGAGAAATGGATGAATGGTGGATACGTCTTTTCCTTTATGTGATCCATAACAAAAATACAATATCATTCTATAAATAATACTTAATAAGTTTAAAAATGTCAAATTAATCTTGACAATAGGATCAAACTGAATCTGATGATTCCATAAAAATTGGAAGAAAACTTAACGAATGCGTAGATGAAGGAGTTAAATTACTTCCTTTAATGGAGTGAAAAATTATTCTTTGTGAATAAATTATGTCTACAAATTAGAAAGTTGCAAGTGGAAGAAAAAAAAATTGTATCTTTTCTGATTCGGCAGCTGCAAGTTCTTAAGAAACGAACCTTCATAAAAAAGCAGTTACAGTGAAATAAAACTGAATTGAAATAAAGAAAACAATATTTATCGCTTTCAGATTTTTGGAAAAAGAAATGAAAAGGAAAAATTCTCCTACAGTCTATTAAATATGTCTTGTTTCTCCCTTCTTCGAAAAAAAGGTATCTTTGAACAAAAAACAGATCAAATTCAAGACAGAACTTGTTGCTATGCTATTTTAAAGTTAAAACCTTTAATAAGTTATTTTTGTTTCTTTTTTTACAAAAGTTTTATGCTGTCCATTGCTACTGTTTTTTTAAAGAAAATGAAAACTTTTCTCTAAATTATTATGCAAATATGTCGCATAAGGTCTTTTATAAGTCCATTAGATGGGCCTTTTCTTCCTTTTTAATTTAGGGCCACGGTGCCCTGGCGGTAAGTTCTCGGTAAGTTCAATTATTTTGTTATAATGGATTACTTTTCTATTTTTATTAATTGTATCTCTTTGAAATTTTTAGTTTTATTTGATTTTTTTGTGCGTATTTTTAATATTTTAGTAGGCTACGGTGGCATGGTGGTAAGGTCTCAGTTTCGGACCGTAGGGTTTCAGATACGAGACCCTATTCCGTCGAAGAATCGTCGTGCAAGGAGATCTGTTGCTCGTTAAATCCAAAAGGGTCAAATGTCTTCCCAAAGGGAGAATAGGGGAGAGTGCCATCTCAAATTTCGCCCTCGTCATCTAACCATGGTTCAAAATTACGAGGTCCGTCGCAAAATAGCCCACGTGTTACTTTACAATGGGGCGTTAATATAACTAAACCTTTTTAATTAACCTTTATAATGTGTAATTATATTATTGGTTAACTCTTTCTACAAAATTGGTTTAAAAATTATAAAAATCCTTGTTTTATGTGTACCAAATTTGATTTAATTACATTAAGTACGTTTTGTAATTACTGAATTTACTTGTACTCTAAAAGCAGGGCAGGTATATTTCCTCTGAATGGATATCTTTCAAAATTTGATATAAATCTTCAAATTTGGTATAAAATCCATGTACTAAATATCATTCTATATTATATACCATTTATCTAGCTTAAAGCGTCTTTGGGTTATCTTGCGCACCGATATATAGACATAATGCAATACAGTTGAATTTTTGGATTCATGGAGTTCTGAAGCGTAGAGATGCGAATATTTTGACGATTCCAAAAAGTGTTTTTAGTATACTTCGTATACATGTCTGTAAAAAAGCAATAAAGCATTTTAATGGTTTATTTATCTTCAAAAAATTAGAAGAAATAAACAAAATTTACAAATCAGCAATTTGTTAATTACACAACGCATTCTCTCGTAATGCGATGACACTTTAAAGAGAGAATTTACTTGACATACTCGAGTTAACTTATTTTCGGCAAGGAATGGAATTTTGTAGAAGAATCTTTGAATCTTGGTTCCAAGAGATAGAGTTAGATGTCTTGTATTTACGAAGACAGAAATTTTTGCAGCAAAATTCAGCACCAAATGGGAGACGAGTTTGAAGCTAACGTTGGAAGTTATTGATCCAACATCCATTAAAAATATTTTTTCATCTCTCTTTCTTACTATGAAACTACAGCAGAAGGAAACAATATCACGGATTTTTTTACAATATTTTTATATTTACTTCAAAATAGCCTAAATATTATTATTCTTCCTTTAAATTACAGAGTGCGTGAAAAGTATTTGTCCAAACAGTTAGGAAAATTAGATGGAAAAAAAATTATTGCTGCACAAAAGGAATTATATATCCGATTCGATCTCAAAAATGGGGATACACTTGTTCGAAGATTTGCCAGTTCGTCAGTGTTATGTTTGGGAATCATACTTTATATATTGTTGATCTGAAGTTGTACAAAACATAAATTTTTCATTTCCCATTGCAGCTGGTTTTAAATGCAGATATCCGTAAGTTTCAACTTCGTATAACAATGTGTAGATATATAAATTTAAGGCAGAATTGAGGTTTCATGATAATTTTCAGCACAAATGATATTTGACAGCAGTCTTCACTTTTTTGTGAAAAGGTTTAAATACTGCAAATGAGTGAATTATTCCGAGGACATAGTTGAATTTCTTGTCTTATTTTTCCTCTCTAGTTCCAATATGACCTTTTTTTGTATTAGGCCAGATATTAAGAAATCTGCAAGTTAAAAAAAAAGTTGAAATTATTCAGACTGAAAAACAGCCCACATTGTCATTTCGATATTAAATGCATTTAGGAAATACAATATGTTTTAGAATGATTATTTCATCCTTCAAATAAAATTTCATTCTTCTTCATGTAATTACATATTTATGCATGATTACGGGAAGAGGACTTTCGAATAACAACAAGATTTGCTTTCTAGAATGTAAAATGCATATAGTTTTCAGAACTTTCAGAAAAATTTTCAAAATAATTCGTATAATGTTTGTCGCAAATGGAAATAGCAGAATTTTTTATATGATACTACAATTCATTTATTGGGTAATTTTTTCCTACTTTTCATTTTGTTTAAAGGCTAAAATATACTTACCGAGACCCTTGAGTTTGTTCCTAATATGGCAATCTGAATTAATAGTTCTTCTAGCTAAGCTTTACATATTATTGTTTGCCTTTACAACCACCTTGAATTTTGAATTTGGGAATGTTGGCATCCGTAGAGATATGTAGGGGCAAATTAAAATAGATTTTAACCAGTTTATCGTACACAATTCAGGTTATTTCAACACTACTGATATCATTATAATATTTATACAGCCTCCAATTTCGATATTTCAATAAAATATTTCATTTTAAAAGGGAATTTAGAATTTCCAATACTTGAATATCAGAGAAGCACAGAGATAAAATTTCTTTCTTAAATTAAGATCAACACGTATTTAAATATTATAAATAGTAGTGTAAAAAAGTTTAAAATTAACAACTGTATTATATTTTATTATTTATATAAAAAAGATAAAGTTGTTTCTTTCAAAATTAAAATAAAAAAGTAAAAGAAAGTTTTATTAAAAATATAAGAAGGTTGCGAATATTAATAAATTAAACTGTTGTTTTAAAAAGAATTTATTTTTAACATTAAATTAAAAGTAAAGTAAACTAAAGAATGTTTTCATTTTATTAAGAAGAAAATACATGAAAACTCTGTTACCTAACCACATTCTTATTCTACTTTTTTTAATTTTAAAGAAATATAAGTTTTCTTACTACTTTCCTAAATTGTTTTAGCTTGAAGTTTTTGTTACTTCATTATAAAAAATATAAGACAATAAGAAAAGAAAGCACTTTAAAAAATTTTTCTAGAATATTTATGAAGGAAAAAATGAAAGGAGTCAATAATTAACTGAAATTTAAAATAACATAATTGATTTGAGAGCGTGTTAAACTTTAAAGGAAATAAAAAGGCATATCGTAATTTAAAAAATATGATTTTATTTGGCTGTATAAATATTGAAAGAACTTTGGACAGAGATTAAAGCTGTATAAGGATTGACTCAAAAATTTTTGCATCGAATTAATGTCTTAAAATTTGAAGGAGACATATATATTTATAGTTTTTATATAAGAATGTTGTATATCTATGATAATGTTCTATTGTTAAAAAATCATCTTGAAGAAATATTAAGTTTTTCGATTAGTTAAATTTATGTTTCAATGAAATTAAAATTTTCTTTTTAACATTAATTTTTTTATTGTAAAATAATTTTCATCTCATTAGCTGTGATTATTTGTTTACCAACAAATTAAAAAATATCAAAATTGAGCCCCAATTTATACCAAAAATTAAATTGTTTATTTAAGTTTGATCAACAAAGATTTTCAATAACATGTGCAGTAAATATTAAAAAATTCTTTGTGTTTAGAAAGCAAGCAAATAGAAAATCTAAGGTTAGAACATTTGCAAACGTATTATGAATATAATAATCAGGACATCATTTTCTTTGTATTAAGGTAGAATTTTCTTTTATCAAAAACAATTCCATAAATTTTCAATTTCATAAAAGCTTTTCAACCCTTAGTAACCTTTTTTTTTATCTCTACTAATAATAGAGGAATATGTGGGACTGTTTGTCTATTGACTTTTTCTTTTTCTATTTCTGCTTAGTGTAAGCACAATAATTATAAAATTTGCCTTAGATACAATTCAACCATTTTGAAGCAATTTAAATTTGTTTTAATTAATTGAGATTTTGGCATTTTTATTGCAGTAGAAATATTATTACACAAAATAATTTTTACATTGTTTAAAAATTCAGAAAATTATAGCTTTAATAAGATCATTTTAGCTAACATGCAGTTTTTTCAAGATTTTAGAAATTTTTAAACATTTCTTTTTATAAATTTCAAATATATTTTCATGTGTACCACGAAATACAAATGATTTTCCTTGTTTCCAGAAATCTTTAATCGCAGTTAATATTTTCCATTGCTGAAGCTAGATAGCTTCTATTTATTCTATTTATTATACTAGAAGCTTTGCTATTTATTATTTGTGCAAGCTAAATAATAATGTGAAGTTTCAGCACCACTAAGATTAATGTGCAAATTGGAAACATGGAAGTCATATTTTTAAGTGTACTGTGACATCATGTACATCAATTCTTTTAACCAAACTCATATAAAAGATGCCAATATTTCGCCAAGTTGGTTGAATTCCCGGGTTTACTAGGGCGATTTTCAAATGATTACGTCAAGAATGCTAAGATAATGGATTTCCCTCGCGATTCTGGGATGATGCCAAGATAACCAAAATAATGGCTTAACTGGTGATTTTCAGATTACGCTAAGATCACCAACAACGAGTTATTAACCGTAAGTCGGTGATGGTTTGCCTATTATTTATTGCAGGGACAGTAAAAATAAACAAATATTGAAGTTTGGCACGGAACTTCAAATTTTGTAACAAAAAAGTTTTCTCATTTGTCTAAGTTGTAGTTTTTCTATTTACAATTCTTACTAGCATCGTATATACAAGCTGTCAAAGGGTCAAACACTGAACACATTTTATTCAAAATTTGATTGGGAATATCAATCCTTACCAACTAGCTATTTATGTATTGTAATAATTGTGCTCATTTGTAATCAATCACAAACTACTTGTAGAAGAATTTTAATCAAAATTCGATATAAATCTATTCAATTTTATATAGAAACTACTTATCAAATTTAAAAGCGTTTTTGAGTTATCATGCTTACAATAACAGATATTCATTATTTTACAAGTTTCTTTTTGAAACCAGACCAATCAATAAATCAGAGAGATCTGAAGTAGGAAGACTTCTCGAAATCTCAAGGTCGAATTTTTTTGACTTGTAAAGAGAAAGTAAAAAGCCAAGATCTCGCGTCAGAATAGTAGAAAGCTAATTCAATAAAAGTTTATTCTTTTTCTTTTTTCTTTCGGTACAATATACTCCTGTCAAAAATAATAGCATAAATATTTTACTTCATGCAAAAGCTTTCCAACCACTCTCAAAATTTCTTTTCTCTAAATGGCAACCAGAAGTCAATATTTCTATTCTATTGTTGAAAAGAAGTCATATATTCTCCACTCACACGAAATAACATATTCCCATAGGAAATATGCGAGCTTTTGTTTCTGTTGAATTGTTGCTTAAAGGATCAAAAAGATTTTGAGTGAAAAAAAGACAAGTATGATTTGAAATTCTGCATTCCTCTGTATAAGATGTTGGGTTGTTGCATTTTTTTTGTTTTTTGATATGGAGAAGATACTACTGTAAGTTTGTCTTTCGCCGTCTTTGCTGCTTTGTTTCGGAAAAAAAGTAAAAGGAATTTTCTATTGGGTGAAAAAAATTCTTAGTATCTCAGAGATAACATCTCTTATTGATCTCCAGTTTACTGCCTTACTATTCTTATATAAAATATTGTACAATTTTTATCATATAATTGGCTTATAATTTTTTGAATATGCTGTTTTAAGAGCCTTAAATTTGATATTGATTTTTTTGTAGTCATATTTAAATTTACGTTCGTTTCATACTATTAAAATGGAATATTTTAATCAATTTTTCTTATTCTCGAGAAAAATTAAAATTTTTTGTATATTTCTGTATTTGTGATATAAACATATTATTCGAATATTTTTAATATTAAAATAGCAGTTAATCAATCAGAGTAATTAAATATTAAATCTATACTAGAACTATCGTTCAACATTGTATATGTTTATGTTATGTTATGTTTCAAATGCTTACTTTGGCGACCAGCGTCTTTGTTAGAAATATTGGTTGCATTTAATTTAAATTAAAACTCTTTAGCATTATTATATGCTCATGATTCTTTCTAAAATTAATTTTACACTTCAAATTGCTTTAAACGGTGAGGTTATTTATTTTAATAATCTTAAATAAAGTATGATTATTATGCTAAACGAATCTTCTTAACGGATTCAAGTCACCGGACCATATTGTACCATTAGAAACATTGCATCCAGTAATCTATTTTCTATCTATACTTTCTCATTCATGGTATTGAATATTCAGTTTCTTATTCTTCATATAAACTGGCGAAATAATAAACAGAATCCTTCTTCCTTAACCTCCAAAAATGAAAGAAAAATCTTTCCATAAATTGGTTGACGAAAATGGTACAACGAAAATGGTGTGTAAAAACATATCTATATTATAAACATAGTATATGTAACAGAGATAATAGAAATGAAATAATAATAGAATCCTATATGGTTTTAATAAATTGATATATTTTTGGCCAGAAAATTATTTTGAAACATGTTTGTGATTTTATTATGAAATAATTGTATACAAAAATACAGTTTTAATGGAGAATTAAAGAACAAAATGTGATCAATAAATATATGTATTTAAAATCTCAATTAAAAAATCATCAAGTAAGACGTGATTGTGAAATCAGTTTAAGCCAATTTAAATGGTATTGAAAGGTAAATAGAAACAAAAAATAATTAAATTGAACTTAAATTTATTTATGTAAGTGTAAATTAATTACTCTAGTAATGCCACATTTTCCTCTCTATTTTATTACATACCTTCCAACCTGAAAATTAAAATTATTATGGTAATTTCATTAAATAATTTCACGTTTCCCCAAGAATTTTGTATGCACAAAGAATTAGCATTGATCTAATTTATGAATACTATAATCTTATATTTTGGTGAGAGAATTTGCGTACGAGAGAGTGCACTGTGAAACTGCATCTATTAAGGAAATCAAATTGAATCGCAAATGATACCGAAGACTTTTGGATAATTTCGTTAAATTTCAGTGATTAAATTACTTGAAATTTCGTTTAAGAGACAAAGAGTTAAGGTTTAGTAAATAAATGGACTTGTTTATTTAGAATAGATTTTACCCTATCCTGTTTTAATTCAAATTTGGAGAGGAATCCATGTTTTATTTAAAAAAGGCATTCATTGAAAAGGCTTAGATAATTTTTCTACTGCAATTTAAGACTGATCTGCTTTATCAAAATATTTTATTATGCATTTCACTGCTTAAATGGGATTTTTTTGACAATGGTATAAATTTAAGGGGGCACTTTCTCAATTATAAAAGCAAATATTTCTATTAGATTAGGATCAAATGTGAGGGTAATAACCCAGCAGATCTATTTCACCATATTTTCGCAGATTGTTTGTATCAGCTACGAAAGATATTTTCTTTTATATCTTTCGAGACTACATTATTCATTTAAAAAATAATTTGAAATTGATATTTTTCTTTTTCTAGTAACTTCTTCACATTTGGGTTGTCATTCGAGTTCGCGGTTTATAAGACAGCCTTTGAAATAACTCGTTCCTTAATTTACTGCAATCTTGTTCTGATCAAAAGGAAATGGTAGATATGAGACGTATGCAGGTTGAAATTTCATCAAATTGTCAAGTTAAATTTACAGAGGAGGAGTCATATTTTCCTTCTTTTCGAAAAAAAATCACAAAGAAAAAACTATTATAAAAAAGAAAAGAAAGTTTGGGAAATATTCCAATGTTATCAGTATAAAAGGGCCAATTGAATACAAATTTAGAAACAGGAATTAAATTAAAACACATTTCTATAGTGCCTAAATTTTATTTCTAATAACTTGAATTTATACTACAGAATATTATTTACAAATGTGTAAAAATGAAAAGTACAGTAACTTATAAAAATAACTTGAGAATTTGTAAAAATCTTTATTCATATCAGAAAGAGGTAAATGTTAATATAATTGAACAAAAGTTACTGAGTAAATAAATATTGAATCATCATTTTATTCTGACTTTGAATCCACAATTGTAAAAGGATCAAGATCACCTTCCACATCCGTTCTTATATAATACACTGTGAAAAAAAATTAGAAGAACATTAAATATTTTTAAAAATAAAGATTTTTTTTTTATTTTACTGAAATTATTTTTATAAGAATTATTTTTTAGATCATTCACAGAAAAAATATTGGTGTCATTTTCACAATATTAAAAAAGAAAGTAAATATAATAATAAGTTCAAAATAAATATAAAATAAGTTCAAAAGATAAATAAGTTCAAAAATAAATAT
>JAPMOR010021636.1:222445-243918 GCA_026543865.1 Argiope aurantia
TAAATATAAAATAAGTTCAAAAGATAAATAAGTTCAAAAATAAATATGACAACAAAAATGGTTCCTTTCATTTGAAACCGTGTAAAAAAAGTAGAAGGACAGAACAAAAAAACAAATCATAAGCGGAAAAAACAAATTATAAAAAGAACAAATCATAAGCGGTTTTAGTAAGGAATACTCTTTACATTAGTCTTTATGACTTCGAATATTCTATTTGGAAGTGAATCATACAAAGATTGGATTTCTATTTGACAAAAATTATATTAGGAAGTATTTAATGCCACTCCACGCTCAGAGAGCGATTCAAATTGCTTCCCACCAGCATATATTCGACGAACAAGTATTACCTAGATATTTTTTACTATATTCAGATCGGGATCTATATTCAGATATTTTTTACTATATTCAGATTTACTATATTTTTTACTATATTAGCTGGCCATGGTAAAACCTTTACGTTATTTACAGCGAACAAATTTTTAACTCCATTGCTGAAGCCACAAGGAAGAGGCTAAGAATTCAGAACATTAATGTAATCTGTATGCTTCTGCCTACCATTGAGAAAGATCAAACTTTTTTTTCTTCCATAACCAAATGCTAATCAGACCATCAAACTTCCTCCTCCCGTTTGTCTAGTTAAATAATGTTGTTCTGTAATCTTCAGACAATTTCAGTAGCATTGATAACCGTCTGGACCATCTAAGTTAAACTTTTTTTCATCTGAAAATATCACAGAAGTCCATTCTGTGGTCCATGACATGTGTTTCTTAGCCCAAGACAAATGATTATTAATATGTGTTTGTTTCCACTTTGGATGATGCCACCGTTTTTTGAAAATGAATCTTTTGGACCTTTGTATGTAGTTGTATACTGTTTGATTGGGCACACGAATAAATCCTGCTTGATTTCGAGCTTTTGGAACACTTCCACTTCTCTTTTTTAAGCTCATGAGCAAGTTTTCTCTCATCAAGTTTCTTAGTTTTACCATTATTCTTTCTTATTCCGTTTCTGTTTGGATTTTTAGTAAAGCTAGAAACTGTATTGGGGCTGACGGGCAGTGTACGAGCGATCTCTTTAATGCCTTTACCTTCATTTTTTATGCAACAATTTGATCCTTTTGAAAATCATTTAAGGGTATATATACCTCTAGGCATTCTGAAAGTAAAGAACCAGTGAAATTTTTAACAAAATGCATTTTTATGAGAAAAAGCAGATTAAAAAAAGCATATACTTACTCTTTTACTGGTACACATTCCACCAGTGACACCAATAAAATGTAGTAAGTGTCCTTCTACTTTTTTACACACTGTTAATCATATGTTCTTGTCTTACTGATTATAAATAGGGGTAGCTAATTCCTTTTCACATGAAAATCAAGAAAACATTGTTAAATAAAACTTATATAAGAATCTAATTCCCAATATAAAAATGTAAAAAAAAATTTGCAGTAAACGACTGTTCTTTACGCAGCGTATTAATAGTGATAAAAATACAATAATAATTTAGAAATAAACCTACCAGGCTAAGAATAATTTTTTCTTTTAAATAGCTACTACATTGATTTAATTTGAAAGTCAGCCTTTTGAATAGTAACTTGTCTTAATTTAATAAACTAAACAATAAACGAAAAAAAGATCCACGGAAAGATATTAATTTGAATTATTTTAACCGCCAAATCACAAGATGAATCGGTATATTTCTAATGATAAAACAAATATCCGTCTCCCCCAGGAAATCTTTTGTTACAGATAAATGCACGAATAACAAAAGAAAAAATCCAAAATAAAAATAAAAATTATGACTTAAAAGATGGCGAAGGAGTGGGGGAAAATAACGAGGCTCAATACCGAGAATTTATTATTCAAATCAAAACTAGTATTTCTATTGAAATCACTTTGGAATTAATTTCACACGGTCTTTAAGGCTAGCGCTGAAACCGAGTGGAAATTATAGATTTATTTTAATTTGATAGGAAAGGGATAAAATATCTCAAGAAATGACAGTCTAATTTTAAAGACGGATGGCTTTCAATTACTTTTGTCCATTCAATAATTTTTGCATTCAAATGGTAAAATCAATAAAAGTTTTCATTGTTTCTGCATTATAGTTAGATAGAATTATTTGTGCATCAATTACTTGAAATTGCACATCATATACTGGATTCTTTAGTATGTCAAAAAATGAACTTAAAATTAATTTACATATAATATTACATATAATAGAATTATATCTTAAATATAATTCTTAATTAATGATTTTCTTTTAAATTCCAAGAACTTAAATACAAACTATTACATCACCTGTGGATGAAAACTTCCTTTGTAATAAAAATATTGATATTTATGAAAATTTGGAAGATAATTTGAATTTTTTTTTTACTTTAAATATTATAACTGCTATAGCTAAAAAAATTGTTATTATTTTCTTGAATGCTAAGAAAATTAAATTAGCTGTTCAATTTCCGGAAGGGCATTTTTTTAATGTTTGCACGGTTGTCAATAAAGAAAAATGAAAACTTCTCTCAAAATGATGATGCAAATCCATTGCAGAGATCCTTATATGCTTGCATAGCAGAAATCCTTTACTTAACTGTGGTAACTGTATTGCCTAAATGCTCATGTAAACAATACGTTTTTTGATTTTCGGTGGCTGTTATAATATTCAAGAAAATATTATTTCTTATGATTTATTTTTAATATTTCTGCCCAAATCATGCTGTTATGAAATAGAAATTTTATCAATTTATATTCTATTCTCACAAAAGTGATTTTCTTTAAAACAAAATTTTATAATAAATTTGAAAAATTAATTTATGCATAAAAAATATAATAAGTTTTTTTTACAATATATGAATAATTTAAAAGATTAAGATATGAATAAAGAAAAGATTACATGATAATAACTTTTCTAATCGAAATTAATTTTATATTAACTCTCAGAATAATTTTTAACTCCCAAAATAATTTATTTTTAATAAATTTGCGCTTGTTTTTACTAAAGATAAATTTTTAAACAAAATCATTTGTGAAATTCATGTGTTTAATTAAAGAGATTTGTTAAACATAGATATAAACTTTTAATATACCATATATATGAATTATGTAGTAACAATCTACATTTGAACTGATGGTTAGATATTGATTTTTGTACACATGTTGATAAGAATATTTATCTTTTGGCCACTTACTGATAGTACTGCAATGCATGTAATGCATACATATTTTCATTCATAAATTTCCTCTTAACACGGACATAGAGAACTCCAGGAAGTTACTTCTCCTTAAATGTTTAAAATCAAATCTAATAGAGCATTATATAGTTTATATAAATACAGAGCTTATACTACATAAATATAATGGATCACAATTGTCATAGTTAATTCTCGATATCTTATTAAGTTAGTTACATTACTAAAAGCAAAGTTATTATATACAATATACTTTTTTAAAGTTACAATATGCTTTATACTTATATACAATGTACGTATAAGCAATATAGTTATATACATAATGTTTTATACTTATATATAATACACTTTACATATTTCCTTCAATATTGAGTCAAAATTGATTTTCCTCAATTGAGTTTCTTCATATTGTTTTAAAGAATATATTTCACAGAGATTTGGAAATTTTGTGGAATATTAATTATTATAATTTACAGTCAGAAGTACTAAATAAGTTATTTTTAAATTCGACAGGGCAGTTAGATTTATTTTTAACTCTTAATTATTAATATATGCGTCATTACTTCCAGAAAAATCTTCTGTGTTATTTATTGCGAGACATATTTATACTTTTTTCTTACCATTAGTTATTAGAAACGATTCTTAACAGAGGGACCTGTCACAACAGCAGAACACCTATCATTTATTTTTGACATCTTTCAGCAGGAAAAGGAAGCAATTTTGCGGATAAAAGAGGTGTTAGTCCTCAAATACAAGAACTTCCACTTCTCGTGGAGGATAACAAAAATGTCATAGACTGACGCTGAGTGATTCCTGGAACATCAGGTGTAGCGTGGAACACAACCTTTTGTCCCCATCTTTTGCCTCTAGTCACGACAAGTTTTTCTTGTTCCAAAGTGGAAGGGGGAAAATAACCGCAGACAGAAATTTTTTCTACTTCGATCCTAAGCTTCAGTAAATGGCATTAATATGTCGCACGACACAAGGAGTATTTGGGAACTGTTTCCTTCCCCCCTTTCGTTGTCTTTTTTATTTTTTATTTTTTTCATAAATGTCACGCATATTTGTAGTAAGTTGTAAAGAAAAAAAAACAAACAAACTTACAGGAATATATATGGTTTTATAGTAGACAAAACATAATGCATCTTTGTCAGTTATTTCAGACAAAACATAATGCACCTATGTCAGTTATTTCAGACAAACAAAATGCATATTTATCATTATCTCAGACAAAACATAATGCACCTATTTCAGTTATTTCAGACAAACAAAATGCATATTTATCAATTATTTCAGACAAAACATAATGCATTTTTGCCAGTTATTTCAGACAAAACATAAAGCATCTTTGTCAGTCATTTCAGACAAAATTCATGTCATAATGCATCTTTGTCGGTTATTTCAGGCAAATTTCAAATATAGCATATATTTGAGAAGAGTATTAATAAATACTTTTAAAATGCAAGGATTCGAAATCTGATAAGAAATAATTAAAAATCAATAAGAACTATTTGAAATATTCCGAGAGAACTTAATATATGCGAAAAATAATACAAGATAGCACAAAAACACAGTTTTATCAAAATTGTGCTATGCAGTTATCAAATGTTCAATATTTTCTGCGTTTATATGCAATATTTTAATATTCACACATTGCTAAAGTCTAACCTGTCAATAAAGCAGATTAGTTTTAGAAGGACGAAATTTCCTGCTGTGTATCTACTTGCTATTAGGGCTGGGATCATAGCTGCTTTTGTTGTATGAGTTATAGCTTAATACTGATATTCAATTGTTCCTCATGCTTTTTCCTAATACAGTCAGAAATCGATTCTTTTTTTTTTTCCGGATTATACTGAAATTGAGTAAGAGTTCTCGTGCTTGTGCCAAGATTGGTAGCTGAAGCTCACACAATATTATTTCAAGTTGAGATTTAGTTTCTTCGGAAGAGGTATTGATTACGATGTGCCAGTAGTATTGGTTTGACAGAGATTGACGGATGGATGAGAAGAGAAAAGGAAATTTAGTCAGGAAAAAGAAAGGTTTTCTATTTTTATGTTTAAAAGAAAAGCTTCATGGATATAATAGAGAAGTCATAGATACTACAGTGATATATGTTCATGTTTCATAAGATCAGTAATTGCAGAGGATGAAGCCTATATAACTAAACAAAATGTCACGCACATTAATAGCGTCGCTGTCGTGGTCGAGAAGATTTCCAATCAGTATCAAGCGAGTTCAAAATCTGATACCGCGTACCTTATACTCATCGTCTATATCAGTTTTGTGTACCTGATACTTTTAACATACATGATACCAAGTACCAATTTATAATAGCTTATAACTCCATTCTTCTACAAATTTTGTTCTTTTTGTTTGAAAGCAATTGCATCGATTATTTCGTTTCCCATGCATAATTTAATTTATTATTGTAAATTTTTTCAATCAAACTTTATTGAGGTTACTAAGTGGCTAATTTTAAAAATCAGCTCAACTGTTTTTTTAATGATATATAAGCAGATACAAAAATTGTATGGTGCATATTTAAAAAAAAATTATTACAGTATATAGCTGGACATAATAGCCATTGAAATTGAGACATTTGTTGTAAAGTTTACAAGGCTGAAAATTCCCTTTTTAAGAAAACTTGCTACTTGGGAATAAACACAGTCTTTATTGTGGTTTCATGAACATCAAAAAGTCACAGCATCATTTGCCTAATAATCTAACTACCACCTTGTATCAATTTGGATTACAGAAAGAATGATAGAAAACTCATAATCTGAGAATTTCAATCTACTTAGGCGTTTTGAGGGGAAAAAAAACTTATTTCAGTATCTTAGTAGCATTATATTCGAATTCTATACATCCAAATCTTATATGTTTGAAGGATCTAATATTTTGAAAATAGATTTAACATTTACTTTTCTGTATAATTTATATTCAATTATTTTTATTTAATATGCAAATACATTTTATATTATGAATATTATTAGAACTTTCTTATTTTGAGACAATTTTCATAGTCCAGAATTAGCGGATTAGAATTCCAAAATTTCTTCAAAAACTTTCACGTTGTCTAAGTAATATATGATTGAAAGAAATTAGAAATGAAGACTTATTGTGGTATAAAAAGTTTTAACCTTATTAAATGAATTATATTTTAGCAACTGTGTCTGAAAAATAAAAACTATATTTCTTTCAAAACTGAAATAAAAAATATAAAAATATAGAAATAAAATATTGCTTTATAGTTTCATATTTCCATCCGTTATTTTAAAAGGAATTCAATTTGTGTTTTACATTTAATTAAAAATAATGTTAATTTAAGAGTGGCTTTAATCTTTAATAAGCTCGTATTAAAGGGGAAGTTATGTGAAACCTTGTTTTCTTAAACCATATTTTAACCTAAATTTTTTTTTCAAGCCTTAATGAAATATTAATTTTTTTATACATTTTTTCTAGCATAACATTTTTTTTGTCTTCTATTCTGAAACTTTTAAAATGATAAAAGGAAAACAATTTCTTCTTGGATAGCAAAAAAATAATATAAAATAAAAAAAATTTAAATTAGTCTTTTCCGAAAAAATGTAGCATAAAAAATGGAAAACAATTTACCATACTTCGAAGTAACATAATTGCTGAAAAAGTTTACCTAAGTCAAACGATGAGATAAAAAAAATAATTAAGGAACATAAAACAAATCTTAATTTAGTTAAGTGTAAGAAGACTGAAAGAAAATCTCTCTATTATAAATGCAATTTTTAAAATAAAATATTGCTTAGCTACTTAAAGATCATTGTCTCAGAATAAAATATTTTTCCTTTCATTTTTGGGAAGAATATTCCTGAAAAATGTCTAAACCATCTGTGTTGAATACTTCTAATATAAGAATTTAATTCACCAACCTTTAAAAAAGTGTTTAAATTGATAAATTTTGGTACATTACAAGACTGAGAATGACAAAATGTATTGAGTGAGCTTAAATTATCGAGAACTGTTGTATTTAAAACATTTAATAAAAAAATACGCATATTATGTTATGAACTGTTATGAAATTTTTTTTTTTGAAAAACTTCACTGACGATAATTTGTCATAAATTAAAATAACCCAGTATATCAATTTTCCCTTTCCTTACCATTTTAGGAAAAAAAAATGAAAAAATACTACTTTGTGAGAAGAATAGCACGTTTCTTATTAAAGCCTTAAAATAGATATTTCTTATTAAAAGTTGTTGTCGAACGAAACTGCGAATACCATTTGCATAGTTCTACACTTTGCTATTGTCCTGCTACATATTATTATTATTATTAAGCATTAACTTACTAAACACTTTAAGCTTATTTGGAGTCGTTCGAGTTTGGTGATTGAGAAGTCGTAGGATCGAAACCAGAATCCACTGAAGAATATTCTTGTTATCGGGTTTGGTGTACATCAAATCTTGTGGAGGTGTGCATCAAATCTCCATTTGATTAGTATGGAGTGAAAATTTGGAAAGGGCCGTATCTAATAAATTCTTTTCCTTCTCATCATCTGACAGCAATTTAAAATTATGACATCCTTCTAGAAATAGTTCTCGTTTTGTTTCGAAACGAAACATAATTATAATAAAATTAAAACTAATTCCCCGTCATTTGACCAGATTTCAAATCCATAATGTCCTTCAGGATATATCCCTCGTGTTATTTCGAAACGGGATGTAAATATTACTAAATTAAACTGTAAACTAAGTAAATATAACTCAATTCCGATCCTCGTCATTTGATCACAATTCAAAATTATGATGTCATTCTAGAAATAACTTTCGTATTGTTTCGAAACGAAACGAAAATATAATAAAATTAAGCCCAAATACTCGTCATATGACCAGGATTCAAAACCATAATGTAATTTCCGAAACTGCCTTCTCGTTGTTTCGAAACGGGATGTAAATATATCTAAATTAAGCTGTAATCAATTATTATCTTCATCATTTGACCATAATTTTCAAAATTATGATATCCTTTCAGATATAGTCCACATGTAATTTCGAAATCTATATCTATATCTATACTTATAATAAAGCTCAATCTGTGTGTGTGTTTGTGTGTGTGTGTGTGCGTGTGTGTTGGCGCTTTACAGACCAGACCATTCAACCTACAGCTACCAAATATGGCACGTGTATACCTTGGAGGCCGGGAATGTGCACCTGGGGGTTATTCTTTCGAATTTTTAATTCGAATTTTATTTATTTAAAAATTAAGCGAAATTTTGGCGTGTTTCTGCTATAACTTCCGAAAATATTACCGCACAAAAAAGATTTTTACATGAAGTTAAAGATCAATATTTTATCTTTTAAATCATACCAATGTTTTAATCTTAAAATTAAATTTCTATTTTTAATGAATTTTTAAATAAATATTTTAACTATGTTTTTCAATAATTTTTTTCGTAAAAAATAAAAATTAAGATTAAGCACGTTTCGCATTCATTGGAAAAAATTAGCTTTTTCAAAGTGTTGCCATCACATTGATTAAAGCCCCAATTAAAAATAAATTAAATCTTTTTGGAAATAAAATCTGCAAAAATATAATTTTCGTCACGTGTCTGTAAGAAATGAAACAAATATGAAATATCATTTTTTCTAAAAAATAAATTCAAGAAAAATTGTTTTATGATCTTTTCCACTCTCTACATTATTAATCCAATAAATCAGTTTTATTTTAAGGCAAGTTTTGTTTAATATGAACAGGATATCCATTCAAATCAGAGCCACACAGCTAATTTGCAAACCTTTAGTAAGACAAAGATCTGTTGCGACATAAATCGTAAATATTTTATTTAAAAGTATCAAACGATTATTTTAATAATTATAAATTTTATTTTGTAAATAGTTGTGAAATTCAGATTGGCAACAGTGATATTTTTGGAACTTTTAATTTGTTGTTTAAAAACGATGCTAGAATTTTGAATGAAAATAAGTTGATGTAAATTTGATAATATTATCTATAATGTAATAAGATTTAGTTTCATAATAAGTTTGTCTGCATTCAATTTTTGTTGACGCACGAACACAACAGATTTACTAAAATGGTTTAAATAGAAAAATGATTATATTTTATGTAACTTAATTCAATAAATGCTCTAATAAATAACGAATTTTTGATTTTACATAAAGCTTCTGCTGTCGAAATCACGAATAACAAAATGTTCTTGAAACCCTAATATTTTAAATAAAAAGAGTTAATTTCCAATCAACTAAATCAATCACTTAAACTGACTGATTTATGAAAATTTGAATATCACTATTCAATAAAAAAAAGGATAATTTTAGATTTTCCATCGATCGTTTCAAAATAAAATACGCCAATCAGCGCACAGGTTTCTCAAGATTAATTGGCCTAAGATTATGAAAATGTTGAGTTTTTCTAAATTTTTAGACATTCAAAATTTCATAAATAAGTCTTAGTTGATTGTGGAAAATAGAAACATTCATTCATTTATTTAAAATTTGGTGTGTCCAGAATATTTCTCAGAATATACCTTACTGCATTAAATTTAGATTTCATAATTTTTGAAATATATTTATAGGCTGGAACAAAATATTATTATTGATTTCATTTCAATCCTTTTGAAAGCAAAACTAAAAACTGAATTTTATGCTAAATCTGAGAAATTTTTGTTGAATTATTCTTTGAGATATTACATAAATTATCAAAAATATTTTGTAGTTCACATAAGACTTAAATACCGAGATATTCTGTTTGCAATACTCATATTAAATAATAATAGTAATAAATAAATAGCAATAAAGATGATAAATAAAATAAAACGCTTGGTTTTATTAAAAAATATCTTTATATTAATTGCAATTTCATCATTTTCACTTTAAATTAAAGTTGTCGTTTTACCGGAAATGATAACAAATTAGCAAAATATATAGAGTAAATTGAGCGAAACGATCTAAACAACAGTATAAGTTTGGTATGACTATCAAAATGTGAAGATTAAAATTGTTTTGTTTGAGAATCTATTAAGATACCAGTTACTTAAAATATTTAATTGAAAATTGTAGCGAGCGGTAATATTGGCGAACCGGCTGGTCGCCAAAGGCAGCTAGTAGTAAATAAATAGAGGAAAATGAAGCCCATAAGAAGAACAGGAGAAATCAAAGATATGGTGATACGGTTGATATACGGTGATACATTTGACATATAACATGTGAAACTAAACGAAATCAAATGAATTCGCGAAAATCGATTCTGAATGCTGCCACAAATAAATTAAATATCTGGCAATAATTAATACATTTATGTATAGTAAAATTAAATATCCACCAATATATTTTATATTTTTCAATAGAATATTTTATTAATATATCCAGAACTGCTTTGTTTAGAAAACAACATTTCATTGTTAACAATATTAACAAACCAGTTATTAAAAACAATTCTTTAAATTGAATATCCGACAAATTTAATAAGGTTTCTAAAGACATTAATTAACTTAAATTTTTAACAGAAATAAATCAATTTTTGGGATTTTTTTTCCTGCACATTTTGCCTATTTTTATACGTAGCATAAAATAAGTTTCATCACTTTGCGTGCCATCCAACTGTCTTAGATATTGAAAATTTTTGACAGAAGCCAGTGATTTGTAAAATAATTATGAAAAGATCTGAAATATGGGTTGCTCAGAAGCAACAAAAAACGAAATCAAGTTTATACCGAAAACCAAATTAAATATGTTCAGAGGTCTTTTCATTCCAAAAGTATTCGTGCATCTGGAATTCTTCATTAGATAAACCGCAAATTTTTATGAAAGAATATAATTCAAGAACCCTAATTATTATATAAATCTTTCATGATAGACAAAATGATTAATAAAAATTACTTCATAAATTGTATTCATATTGTTAAAACGATACGTTCATATAAATTTACTCTAATTTTAACAAAAAGTATCAAATTTCACAGCTCGATAGATAAATTGACTCAGATGAGCTGCTGTACATTATTTTATCATGTTTCTGAATACCAGTATCTGCATTGTTCACAAGAATAAAAACCATCAGAGAACAATCTTCTGGTTTTGAAAATGATTTTCTTGGAATAGTAAATGATAATTATTTAAAACATGTGTTTGTATTTTTTTTGTAAAATTGGCTCTGGAACCTTGAAATTTGCATTATAAAAATATAATAAATAACACTTTTTTCATTGTTATTAATTTGCAAATTATTAGGCAATACTTTGCCTTTCAAGGTCTTCCGAAAAAAAAAAGAGATTACTTTAAAAAGTATATTTTATCCCTTTAATTTCTATTCAAGAGTGCTTCGTGTAAGAGTATGAGCATCAGAAATGTGGACGAGAAGCTTCTAGTATGATGGTGGGCACAGAAATGGTGGGGGTTGGCTACCTCTTATTGATAACGGAACGTACTTCCTAAGGGAATGGTTGTAGCGTGGTCGGTGGTGGTTCTTAGGACTGAGCCATAGTTTCCACAAGTGTTGCTGTCGCGGTGGTCCTGCCAATCAGTTTTTTCCGTGTGCCTCAAGGCGAGTCGAAGTAGTCAATTTATAATGTGAAAGGATGAGATGTTTTAGGTTAAAAAACAAAAAATTTCTTAAAGGTGGAGAAAAAGATGTAAGGATGAAGAGATGAAATCAATTTCATTGTGCCTAGTGACACAATAAATAATGTATCTGCTTAACAGGCCTGATCTCTAAAGTATTATATACTTCTCATCAGCGACAATATATAATTTCAAACAATATCTCCAACAAGAAACAATGCAACAATTTCATAAAAGCTTACACCTTGTGTTCAGTTTCCCTTTGCATATGTTTATCGGATGCATTTAATAATATTTCTAGGAACTCTAATGCTTCTTATTTTCTTCTTTTGCAGTGGCACCTATGGATGTCATGGCGATGCAATATTAGTTGCGTTAACCGATTACTCGTTATTATTGGACCGCAAAGATTCGTACAAAAAGCACCAATGCTCCTATCTATGAAGGAGCAATGGAATCCTTAAAAGATGAAAAACAACTTATTAAAATATTTCCGTTGAAACGTAGAAAGTAAAGATTTATTACAAACTGTCTATGGTACGTATTACTCTTTATAAAAAAAAGAAAAATTCGGTACAAATTGAGAAATTGATTATGATTTAATCTTTGATTATTAACTGAAGACTATGTTATTAAACCCCGATGATTATAAGAAAACGAATAAAATAAATTTTCTTCACTTTAATATAGAATTAAATTAGTGTAAATAATAAGTTAATATATAATTAAATAGTAATTAAAATAATCCATCACAAATTTTTCAGATAAGCATTTCACAAAAACGTAAAATATTTCAAGTAAAATTTTTCCCTTTTTTACCAGTATGTGCTATCTCCAAATTTTTAGTTTTGGATTCAGATTAAATTCTTTTTCTAAAAAAATATATTCAAATTTATTTTTGAGATTTTCTTAAATTCCTGCCTCTTTTTGATTATTAAACAAGATAAAAGCTATTTCCGTCGATTTTTATAGGGTAAAAATTGCAATCTTTAGAAGACTTCGAGTGTTTATATGGAATATTTTTCCCTTGAAAAATAACAATAACATTTAAATTCTTGGTTGCAAGCTACAACACTGATAAAATATGAAAATAAGATTTGCTGCTTATTTTCTCCGTCAGCGAAGAATGTGCCGAAAATATTATGTTGACACGTCTCAAATATAACCACACTGAAAGCTCCTATATATTATGCATTTTTCGTAGAGAATTTTCTTCTAGTGTCTGCATCAGATCTTTCAGTTTTCATAACTTTTCTGTCAAATTAAATACTAGCCAAAAACGAATAACTGGCGACAGTTTTTTTAATGTTTGTCTACTGCTTTTCAGACGTAAAAAAAATCGCTTCATATAAAGAGGAGCTTAAAAAAAGTATTGGAAACTGAAGTGCGATTCAAGACATATTTTGAGGAACGGAATGGAATTATTATCTATATCTGTATAAATAATAAAGACGAAAGAGTGTGTGTTGGCACCTACAGTTCAGATTGTTTAATTCACAGCTACTAGACTTGGAACATTTATTAGTTGAAGGGTGAGAATGCCGGAGCATTTGTTTGCTGTTTTCCTTGATAAATTTTGAAATAAAATTTGAAAAAAAATTGACATCATTTGAAAATTTCAATTTTTTTTAATGTTATCAAATTAAAAGTCATGCACAATTTTGGCATTAAAAAATACTCTTTGAATACTCACTGAAATACTCACTGAAAAATACTCACTGAAATAAATGACATTGTTGTTTTGAAATTCAAACTGTTATCATAACTTGACCAAATGTATAATCATGCGATTTTCTTTCATTTTTGAAAGCTAAAGAAAAAGAATTCTATTTAATATCTGTGTATTTTACGAGTCTAGTAAAAATGTGAAGTTAAAATGTCGCGAAATTCATAAGATTGAAAAATAAATTTGACATCATTTGAAAATTGAAAAAAAAATGTAAATGTGTAGAACCACACATTTACATTTTTAACGGCGCCATGATATCTTGGGACTGGTCTCGAATTAGAAAGCTTCATACACAAAAAGTAGAGCATATATAAGACAATTAAAGTAACACATTCTTAAATTTTGGCAATTTCTCGTTACTATGGATATATCTAAATGCTTTAACGAAATTTAAAGAAAACCAATATCCCTGGCAAACCACTGATACGACTGATCTGATGCGACTAATAGAAAATATAATGAAAATCCTCTATTCTAGAACTTATATTTTTTGGCTTCGATTCACTGATTCAGTGAGAGATGTTATAGTAATTTGTAAACTAATAGTAATTCTTATAATTTGTTTGATTATCTATATCTAGTGTAATATAATATAATATAATATAATAATTAGAAAATATAATGAAAATCGTCTATCTTAGAACGATTATTTTTTGCCTTCGACTCGCTAATTTAATGAGAGATTTTATGTTTATAGAAATTAGTAATTTTAGTATAGTAAGCTAACAGTAATTCTAATAGTTTATTTAATTACCAATATTTAGTACATAGAATGGATACAAAATTTGCTTGCTGACTGTGGAACTCCGTATGGTAGTATTTTTGTAACTTGTATAATCAATTCATCAATCAATATTATTTTGACTGATATTATGTAAACCAGAGCTATCGATTTCTATAAAGATACGCACCTTTTTTAGAAATTTGTATAGTTTTTTGTAATTAGGGTTGCGTGTATTGTTTGTTGACACCAATTATTGCAATGTTTTTAAAAAATAATTTTATTTAAATTTTAACTAAAGAAATTAAACATTTGATTCTTACTACGAGCTTCAACGAGGCAGTGCACGCGAGAGCGTTCCGAAGAGAAGGAGAGAAAATAGCTTTTTAGCAATACCCGGATGATGAGCGGCGCGTCAGTTACGTCACACACACAGCCTCAAAGCAGTCTGTAGTTTACAGATATCTGATATGATTTATATGATTTATGATAAGTATATATGATTTATGATAGGAATTCACTACAAATTCCTAAAAAATGAAAATACTAGGTGTAAATAATCTCTACTTTGTGATGCTGACAATTATGCAAACATTAGAGATATCTTAATAATAATTCTTTTTATAAATGCAAATTTTGCTTTATTTAAATAAATTTTTAGTGCTGAAAAGTTTTCCGGAAATCATTAAATTATTTCAAAAAGATTTCAAGCTCCATCTGCTGAAAATTGCATTCAGAATCGACCTTTATTTCCACTCATTTGGGAGTTTTTTTTAAAAAACAAAATAAAAATTGATTGAACAATGTCAAAAATTACTTATTTATAAAAATCATTCAATTTTAAGGAAGACATTTGGGAATTTGTATGCACAATTTTTCTATATAAATAATAATAAAATCGCCACGATGTTCGATGAATTTTATAAACTGATTTTCATTCTAAAAAGGCAATATTAAAATAAAATTTTGAAAGTAAAAAACCTATAAAATTATTTAGCAAAAGTTTGGACTATTTACTTTGATGTTTATATAATTTTCCTCCATAAAAAATCTCAACATAAATTATATATTTCATACAAAAACTTTCCAGACGCTCATACATTTTTTTATAATTGAATTATAGCTAGAACTCAATATCTCGGTATTATAAGCGAAAGGTCATACATTATTTAGATATCTAAAATAACGTACCTCATAGGAAATAAGCAAGGTACCCTGTTTATTAAGGATCAAAAGAATTTTGAGCAAAAAGTTGAGGTATAGTTTGCAATTCTATATATTTGAATTATATTCGAGAGTTATATTCCGCATTTTGCTTTTCGAAAAAAACAAACTATGTTTTTTCTTTCTCGAATATGAAGTATACAAAGTGAAAGTACTGTTAGTCAAAAAATTCGAACTCGGGATTTCAACATAGTTCCATGTTTCAGACATTCCTGAGTTCGAAAAGCACATTTTTGTCATTATGTCTGTCTGTAAGCACGATAATTTCATAACACTTTTATTAAGAGAAGTGAAATTTGGTACATGGCTTCTAATCCTAATTTTCTGATTTCTATCAAATTTTGTAGCAACTATATTCAGACGAAACATATTTTTCTGATTGCAAGAATATAAGACCTATATAGAAGAAATTTAACCCACAAATTTAATATCTAAAGAAAAGATATGTCTCAAATTCAGGACCAAACCTTTCAAAGAGTTGACCGTCTGTCTATCTATATGCATGTGTCAAAAGCATGCAAATCCGAAAAGTCAAAAAATTCGGTGATATAAATATATCGTTGTTGATGTTTCGTATGACACTTGCCGTGGACAAGCCCGCTGTTCCGATCACAGTGGTTTAAGTTGGTGGGGGAGAGTCTTGTTTTTTTTATTAGCGCCAAAAAGGGCAAAGAGTACAACTTGAGTACAAGGGAAAAGTGTACAATCACACATTCGCTTGCCCAACGACTTTTTACAGGGGGGCACAGTCACACATATCACAGATAGAATAGCGGAAGAACAATCATGTCCAAACCGGGACTCGAACCCAGGAAACCCAGATCACGAAAAAGACGCGCTACCCCTATGCCAGGATGCCGGTGGTAGAAAGATATGAAATTTCTTATATAATTTTGTTCCTTTTCAAATTTTGGTTTTAATCTCTCAGAAAAAAGGCGGTCAAAATGCCCATTTGGCTTTCAAGTACTTTCATATTAACTGCATCCTAGTAATTAATCTTTTATTCTTAACTTATACTTAGCATATTTCGAAGTATTTAGTAATATAATTTTTCAATCAATTTCTGGCTCGCTTCCTGATGCGTTTGAATTGGGAAACAATTTACAAATTAATGTTCTCGATAACAATATACTATTTAAATATATTCTTAAATTATTTATCACTTAATTGCTCAGTTAAAATTAATTTTAATTTGCGTGGAGATAACTTACATAGGATATCAGAGAAAAATAATATCATGTTTTCGCGATATATATAATACTAGCCGCCTTTGGCGACCAGCCAGTTCGCCAATCTTAACGTTAGTTAAAATTTTAATAATTAAATATTTTATGCAATTCCTACTTTAATAACTTCTTCATCAAAATATTTTAACGCTTCAAATTTTGATAGTCATATAATTCACTCATAATATTATAAAGGCCTTCAGTCATAACGTAATATGTATCTCTCTAAGTTTCTGTTAGCTCCCGTAGAATTTATGCTTTAAATTAAAGTGGAAAGTATGAATCTGCAATTCATGTAATAATATTTTTTACTGAAACAAAGCATTTTTTTATAATATGGTTACTGAAAACAGAGTCACTGAGCGTTTAAACTTTATGGGCACTAAAGAATATATATCTTAATTTATGTAATATCTCAAGAATTTGTCAACAAAATTTTCTCAGATTCATCATGAGCAGATCGATTAATTAACAATGTTTAATTTTAAATGCATCAAACACTAAGAAAATAAACAGAATCGCTTAAAATAATCGGTCGAAAACAGGTTAAAATAAACTACTTAAAAAACGATATACTTAAAACTATAAGCATATACAAAAAATATATGACTAACATAAATAAAATTTAATTACAAAAGCTTAAAACTAACCTAAAAATAATTTAAATCAAGTCCACATTCGTTGAAAATAGTTGTCAACAATCAGAACATCAGAACACAATGCGCATGCGTGAATTTTCAACGCCAGTTATGGTAACGCAAATGCTTGAATTTTTCTACGCCAGTTGGGGTAACGCTATGCAAATTAGAAATTTTTAATTTCCTTTATTATGTGTTATTTTAATTCCAAAGTACTTCAGAAGGAATCTGAAAGATCGATTAATTAACAACTTTTAATTTTAAATGCATCAAACATTAAGAAAATAAACAGAATCGTTTGAAATAATCGGCCGAAAAATGTTAAGCCTAAGCCTCATTAGAGTGGGAAAAATATGCTGAAGCCGTACTAATTTGGCGGTGGGGAAATGAAGATTGTTTTGGCGGGAAAGTTAATTTTTATTTAATAATTAAAATTCTAATTAAAATTTCCAAAAAAGGGACCCCAGGTGCGCATTTCCGACCTCCAAGGTATACACGTACCAAATTTGGTAGCTGTAGGTCAAATGGTCTTTTCTGTAGAGCGCCAACGCACACACACACACACACACACACACACACACACACACACACACACACACACACACACACACACGCACACACACACTGAGCTTTATATAAGTATAGATAAATAAAAATTAAAAATTAAAAAAAATGCTTAAAATAAAAATATTACATTATTTTTTACGAATTAATTAAAGTGTGCTTAAAAAATAAAATTTATATTAAAAGAGTACATAAAAGTATTTTCTTATCTTATCTTATTATCTTTCATTTTATACATAATATAAAATGAAGTCTCCTGAAAGATCTGTATGTTAAAAAGAGGAATATTCGAGAAATACTTAACTGATATTGGAGATATTTATACCCTTTTGTAGGGCATTTATTGCTAAAAGTTTTAGTATATTGAAGTCATATCAAAATAAAAGAAAATGAGTTTTATAATTGCGATTTTAATTATTTTCCTACTAATATTCGCGCATGCATAAAACAGCAGTATCTGTGCTTTGCACTTATCTGCACATGTGTGAAAATCTCAAATTGCGCATGCGCAAATAGAAAGAGCTGTGGTCTGCATATGCGATATATTTCTTAGTTTACGTTAGATTTTTAACGGCGATTAAAAACTCATGATGTCCACAAAAAAAAAAAAAAAGGAAATTTAGTTTTTGCCGGAGTACATTAAGTGCCAAACGCTTCCATAAAAGTATAGAGGAAAGACGCGCTTGGTTATCAGTGAAAGAATGTCCACATTTAGGGAAGGAAAGTCTTCTGTTGAGTGAAGTAACCGTCTCTTTTTAAATCGCATTACAATTGAATCAGATACAGAATGAATCTCACGAGGAGCGAAGTGATCGCCTATCTGCTGACAAAGAAAGACATTTAAATTTGAGACAGAGGAGAAGAAGTGAAAGAACAAACGTTCCTGATATTTGGTCCGAAAAGGAGTATTCCGCCCTGAATTACGATCCCTATGTGGGTTACAAAAGTGATGCTTCGTTTTGAATAGGAATAATGTCTATAGTCTGCCGATATTGTTCAGCTTTAAAATGTAACGATGAATCAAAAGGAAGGTGTTGTTTACAAGTGAAAATTAAATTAGAAAACCCCCCTCCCTCCTTCCCGAACCATAACCTTCACTTCTTACTAATGAACATCATCTTTACTCAATACCCTGGACCAACAAATAGCCCTAGTGTTGCTTTACAACGGGACGTTAATATAACTAAACAAACAAACAAACAAACCCTGGAGCAACTTTATTATTCAATGGACACAATTATGGATAGTGGAGAAGCTGTTAATTCTCCAATTGAATTTTTAAATTGTCTTAATCCATCTCGTCTTCCTCCACACAATCTAATTTTAAAAGTTGTTGCTCCTATTGGCTAAAATTTGATATACAGTCATTTGGTGCCTTGCAAGGTTGTCAATATTTTTGGTGGCGCTTTGTTTAGGGTTTAGGGTTAATTTTTTTACTACTATTTCTTTACTGTATTTAAATCTTTCTTTTTAATTTCCCGTGATTTTTTTCCTGATATAAATACTTCTTCTACTTACTTTCATTATTTTCGATTAAACTTTTTTGTGTGCATTCCATTTTACCACATTTATTGATTCATTTTCTATATTTCCGTTGATATGCTGCAGCGTTCATCGGAATCTTATGATTGGAAACGCTATTGCTGCCATTCGAGCCACATTCGGCCATTTCAATAAAATTTGGCGCTAAACTATTTTTTTTGGGGGAAAATGATTGTATATCAAAGTTTTTCCTGGATGCAGTATTTCTAATTGACTCTGGTGCTGGAGATTTAGTTTTAATACCAAAGATTCCTCTCCTTCTAGCAAATTTAACATTTTCTTTTAAACGTAAACCTGTAAATCTGTTAATCGTAAATTTGTTCCCAGTTAGGCTCTGTTTCGTCATGACAATACATAAAGCCAAAGGACAAACATTTCAAACTGCTGGAATTGTCTTAAGCGAAGAATGTTTTTAATATGAACTTTATGTTGCACTTTCTAGAGTTAAATCCAAACTAAATCTTTTTGTCTTGTAACCAGGAAGAAAAACAACCGATATAGTTTACAAAGAAACATTATGAAACAAGCTGAATTTTATTTTTATATCAGATTATATAGATTTTATAAACAAGAGTGGAACAATGGGTTCAATGATTTATTTGTATATTTTAAAAATTTTAAACAACTTTTCTATTTTATATTTTTAGTGAATCGTTTTGTATATGAACATATCTTATTCTTACCTTTTTAACTGTCTAAATATTTCTGAATGTGTCCTATAAAAATTGTTTTCTAGTTATTTTTGATGATTTTCTAAATATATTTTTATGCTTGTTTGATGTTGAGTGGCATACCCATGTCATATCGAGTGGAGACTAGACTTATGACGGGTTTAATCTCTGCCAGGAGACAGTGCATGTGCAGACAGGAGCTGATTTATGTTCGCCACAATTTCAAGATGGATTCAGGCATTCCGTGTTTGGTTATAAATTGTCGTTTTGGCACCCCTGAATTTTTTCCTTGCGCATCGTATTAAAATGATGGATAATTGCACAAAGAAACATGGTAAAATAAAAAAAAAGGTCAACATACCTCAATTTGGAAAACTATAGGAAAAAAAATATGGCAAATAAAATGAAACACACACACACACACACACACACACACACACACACACACACACACACACACACACACACACACACACACATACACACACACACACACACACACTCGCATCAGAAAGAACAAAGAGCAAAAAATGTCTGAATTAATCTATGATAAGTGATTAATTTTTGTCCCGCCAAATGTGCAGAAAGAAAAAAAACACAATACAGCAGCATGTTGCTGTCCCATCGAGACAATTACTTGCCAAGGACATAACAGAATTTTTCAGCCTTTCTACACATGAACTGCCTACTGGCCGAGTATAAACTCGGCATTCAGTTTAAAGCAAATTTTTCCTCTTGGATGCTATGCCACGGGCAACGCTGTGTGGGTACTGCTAGTATTGAAATAAAAACTATACTTATTTGAAAAAATTTAATTAAAATTTCGTAATTTTTTTTCTTTTCCAGCATCTACTATTAAGAAGTTGGTGAACAAAGAAGTTTTTTTTAAAGGAACTATTAAGAAGTAGGAGCAAAAGAGGAAAACAATGATGTAGTTCCATATAAACACTCACTGATTCGAAAATGAGTGTTTATACGGATTTATGGATTATATAATAATTAATAAATATTATTCATCTTTAATAATTAATAATTATTAAATATTATTAATACTTTTTAATAATCTTTGAGAGGCCAAGGAACCTGCTGAATTTTGCATCACTTGTACGAAAGAGTAGAAATTTTAGAGAGATTTTCCCTCTTTCACTTTTCTGATGCTTTATTACTTTTTTATTTAATTTAAGATGTGTTTACTGGTAAACAATCCCATATAATTAAAAATAAAGAAGTCTAAATGAAACGAGTTAATATGCATAGAAATGTAAACTCAATTATTCTAGAGCAGAGGAATTTTCTTTTTATTTCATGCCTTTAGGCAACAATATAATTATCGTAATTTAGTAGATTCATTTTTCTATCCAAATTCCACATACACAATGAATTAAATTTTATTTAATTTGAAATTCTTTCGTGTTAAAT
>JAPMOR010021636.1:243928-256192 GCA_026543865.1 Argiope aurantia
TTCTTGTAGTTCGACCGAAGATAATTTTTTTGGCTATTAGCTGATATCGCTGATTGTCCATTATTTACAGATTTTTAGAGACATATTTAATATTTATATTTTCACTATCTGTATTATATCAAGATACATGTTATATGTACTTAATAAAAATTCGTTCAGCAGTTTTGCAGGCAAAATAATTAGAAACTGCAGTATTCGTTTTTATATTTTCTCCATATTTCGGGCTATAATAGAGTCATGAAAATTTCAGTGATGCCAGTGTGTGTATGATGTAAAAACTTCAAAAAGCTTCATAGCAGATAATGGCGTTTTATAATAAAAAATAAAAAAAAATATATTGATCACAAAATACAGCCCAACGTATACAAAGAAAATATTTACAGAAATCAATAGAACACAGATAAATATCAAACCGTTCTTAATCAGTCGTAATAAACAATAGCGTTCCGGGTGTAGTTAGAGAGTTCGCTTCATGATTGACACTTTAAAAAGGGAATTGGGTCGTTTAGAGAATATTTCACCTTTTAAGGTTGCAATCTCACCAAGGTTGCAATCTCAATAAGGTTCACCTTTTAAGGTCTGCTGATCTCTGATTATAATAAAGATATAGCCATAATTATTGTATTTTCTAGAATCTTTACTTTTACTGCTACGTCACCAAATTTGTTGCCCAGGCTGGAAAAATTGATTAGCATCAAATTTTTAAAATTGAAATTATCTCCATTATCTATTAAAATATCCCAAAATCATTTATCCTTAGTATGAGACTATGGGACCAGAGAATATTACAAAATCGTGACAATAGATTATTCTCTGATTACTTTTTAAAAAAATTTAAGAAAAAAATATAATAGATATTAGCTCGGTTTTTTTTATATCAAAACTGAAGCAGTCAAAACTAATATTTTTAAAAAATTGACTTGTATTTTCTGATACAATCTGCTGTTTGTAAATAGGCGTTTAAAGTGTTGCTCATTAAATTGTTTAAAAAAAATTCAGTTTCCCCATTTGTCTAAAATATCTTGTCTTAAGTCTTTCTTAAGCTCTGTTTCATTTCAAGCAGTGTAAAAGTTAAACAAACGCATTCAAATTCAAATGTTATATAATTATCATATTATATTTGTTTAGATTTCGAAGCCGTCATTTTGAATAAAAACATGTCTTGACTTAAAAAAAGTTAAACAAAAAATAAAAATTGTACTTGAAGATATAATATATTCAAGGAATCGAATTATTTTATTCACTGGGTCCCAAGATGAATTGGGAGTTTTAATAATCATAAAACAAAACCTTTTATTTTCGAAAAAAATCAGATTAATCAATAAAAGAATCGGATTTCCATTCTATCAGATAAATGCAAATATGAAGAACGAAGTAGAAAAATAAAAATTGCTGAAAAAATAAAGAATAAAAATTATGATTCAAATGACGGAGAAAAAAAATTGGGAAAATATATCGAGATACAATCGCCAGAATTTATTATTCTAATCAAAACTAGTCTTTCGACTGAATTCGCTTTGGAATTAATTTCGCACTTTCTTTAAGCTAAGCATGGAAACCGAGCCAGTTTTATTTGTTATATTTGTTTTAATTTCATCGGAAATGAATAAAATATCTCTGGAGATAAAAAATCTCATTTTGTGGACAAAAAGCTGACAATAATTTCTACTAAGTTCCAGAATAAATAAAAAAATAGAAGAAATTAAATGTTTTTTCATACATTTTAATGTCGTTTGAAAAATGCAAGAAAAATTGTTCTATACAATATTACTATATGTTTACGTGACTGGTTTTAAAGTTTTCCCTTTGTTTGCTACATTTTGTTAAACTGTAGATTTAACAAAATGTAATAAATTAAATAAATTTAAATTTTGGTTATTTTGTTTCTAATTTATTTTTTAAAGTTGTTCTTTGTTTACTTCATATTTCCTCTTTTCCCTTCAGTGAACAAGCGTATTGATATTGTTCATCACAAGATTTTCTCTTTATTTTGATATCCCGAAATAAAATTATTGATATTTCAAAATCCTGAAAGATGGGTTTCTTCTGTAATAAACCAAAGTTGATTTATGATTTGAAGGTAAAATTTGAATTTTAGCTTGAACGGCGAAAGGCTGCATTCTAATAAATAAAATGTTCATTAATTTTGTCTTACTGTTAATAGGATGCCAATTTCTAAGTTTCATCTAAGTTTTACGAAAAAAAACTACAAAATTGCTCTATACAATATTATTGTATGATTACGTAACTGGTTTTAAAGTTTTCCCTTTGTTTGCTACATTTTGTAAAACTGTAAATTGTTTTGTAAACTGTAAAAACTGTAAATTTAACAAAATGTAATAAATTAAAATTTTGTTTATTTTGTTTCCAAATTATTTTTTAAAGTTGTTCTATCTTTACTTCATATGTCCTCTTTTCCCTTTAGTGCAGAAGGTAATTGGTATTATTCATTGCAAGATTTTCTTTTTATTTTGATATCTCCAAATAAAATTATTGGTATTCAAAATCACGCAAGATGTGTTTCTTATGTAATAAACCAAAATAATTTGATTGATGGCCTGGAGGCAAAATTTGAATTTTAGTTTGAATTACGAAATTCTAATTCTGATCTAATAAATAAATTGTAATAAATAATTTGTATTGTATTGCATTGTAATTGTATTCTAATTAATAAAATGTTCATTAATCCTGTCTTGTTGTTAATATGATACCTGTTCCAAAGTTTCATATAAGTTTTACGCCAAAATTGCAAAACAGGCGAAATAAAGATTAGACAAAAACTCTAAAAAAATCTTGAATTTGGTATCTTGCATAAAGACGGAAGTGAAACGCTGTTTGTCTTTTTTAATATTATTTGAATATTCTCTAAAATACCTATGTATACATTAAAGCGTAAAATATCAAATTTCATTTTTCATGTGATATATTGTCCAGGCATTCTATACCTTTACTATTTGTCCTGTAAAATGCTACCTTATAAAATCTCCCTTCACGTCTGATATTGCTTCGAATACTGTTTTTTCAAATGTTGCTTCTTAAAAATGGGTCTTGTTCTCAAATGGAATCTTGCAAATGAATTCTTGATTCTTGAATATATTACTTCATAAATTTTTTAAAATTTTTTCTGTAACTGTTGTTGGAAGGCGGGGGGGGGGGAGAGTTCTACATTCATGAGACATTTTTAGAAGAACGTAATATTAATGAATAATATTTTAATAAATAAGCATAATCTTAGTTTGAAGATATTTTGTAACTTTTAAAATATTATTCTGAGAGGATTGCATTTTTCTAGTAAAGATGCATCGTCAATTCTGGTAAATAGTTGTGGCCAACCACCAGCTTTAGAGATGTTTAGTGGTCTTGCATCAAAAAATATTGCTTGTGATTGTTTTGCACATTAGTAAAGGAAAATAACTTATGTAGCATTTCCACTAAAATTCATTAAAACATTATTTATTTAAAAATGCTTTCTTAACTTAAATGTACTGATGATGATGACATCGTGTCCGCGTTATCACTGAAAGGGGGTGCAGTAGCTTCTGAGGGCAAAGGCTCCTGAGACCCCGAGAGCAGAAGTCTGACCTCTAGCTCATATGAAGATGACACTCACACATTCGCTTCCGCAAACCCTTTTTACAAGCATAATCTTGAGTTTGAAGATACTTGTTGCTCTTTATCATATTCTTCTTCCTGAGAGGTTAGCATTTTCTAGAAAAGATGTTTTGCCAATTCAAAAGTAATGTTATGGCCTTCCACGAGCTGTATAGGTATTTAAATGTCATGTTTCTGAAAATACTTTATTCTCATTGTTCTACAAATTTATTAAGAAAAATAATTTGTGTAGCATTGTCTTGAAATTTATAAAAAGGATTATTTATCATTTATAAAAGGTATTGCAATTGTTTAATAAAAATCATTTAAAAAATAATATACCTTTTCAGCTTATAATTGTGATTGAAAAGAATTAAATTAGAATTTCTGATGCTGTTTTTTTAAGTATTAAATGATTACTGAAAAATTCAAGTGCATTTTGAAATAATAAGATTTAAAAATTAACAAATAACTGCTCTTCATGTACACTCTTAAGTATCTGAATGTTTTAAAAAAAATTGGGACTAGATACAGTTTCTGTAGCGGTCTTTTCGTTAAGTAAATTTTACATTCTATCTGAAATTAACAAATAAAATTATGATAATATTCTTGGTCATCTCTTTATACGTAAAGATATATTTCTAGAAATTCTAAAAAGATAAATTGTGGTTAATATTCGATTGCGCGACGACATTCAAACATTTCATTATTTTCGCCCAAATATATATTATAAATAATTTTTTTAATAATTTGAAATATTTCTTTGTCTTTTTTTCATTTTACTGAATACTGAGATTGATGAAAATATTTCAAAGTACAGGCCTTTGACAATTACATGAAGACCAAAAGCACCGAAGTATAACAAAAAAATGAAAGAGGCTGTGTTCCAAGTTAATCGCGTGGTTAAATAAACTAAAAATAAGATAAAAATTATGAATTTTATTTTAGGTGGACCTATTTCGAAGTAAATTTGTCAGTTGATTCAGGTGTTAAATGATAGAAAATATAAAAAAGCATAAAAAAAACAGCAGAGAGTGTTAATAGAACTTTAAAAAAAAATACATTTTAAAGAGAAAAAAAATTACTTTTATGGAGAAAAATGAATTACTTAAAAAAATTTCTTTGCAAGTAAGATATTATCACAATGCGTCCTGGGAGAACTGTAAGAAATTTAATCTTTCTGCTCCGATATCCAAAGCTAAGGTTGTAAAAAAATCTCTTTATTAAAAATAATCACAACTAAATGAAACTAAAGGAGGAAAAAATCTTGCTTTTTCCATTCATTTCTATGGAAGAGGAAATGAAAAGAATCTTCTTATAGAAAAATATCAAATCTGCTTTTTTTCTTTCCTTTCAGAAATAAGAAATCTTCTAGATAACTAAATAGAGTAATAAGAAAAATAAATAAAATATAATACCACCTTCTTTACAGCCAGAAAACTTTAATCAGTTATTCTTTTTATATAAACTTACTTTTCTTTTCTTTTGGGTGAAAGTGAAACTTCTTCTTGAATTACAATGAAAATGTATTGCACATGGTCTTGAAATACGAGCACTGTACAACACATTCATTCTTTCATTTTAATTAACATCCATAGGGTACATAATTCATTTTTTTCTTGCATGGTTGTTTCCGATTAAATCGTTCTTTTCTTTCTTACCCGTAAAGGGCACTGCAGGCGCCTTTGCTAACTGATGAATTCAATTCTTACATAAGGAATCACGAATTTAATTACTTTTTTTGTGGAAAAGGGCGAAACGTGATTGGGAAGGCAGATGAGGCAACTTTTAATGGTTTCAAATGAAAAGAGACTGGTAATGGAACTTACTAATGACCTCCAATTCACACCACTAATGGAAATAACATAATTAAAGAACGTTTTTTTTGACGCGCTTTTGTAAATTTGGATATTAAGGAAAGCGTGTAGTAAATAATAATAAGGATAAAATATTTTTTAGTTTAGATGCTAATAAATAAAATGTTTGAGAAATAAAAAATTTACCTTGTTATAATGACAGTGATCACTAAAATCTTCTTTTTCAAAAATCTGACCATTTATCATATTAATTAAAATTGACATTTGTGAATTCTAAGTTTAACTTTCATTCAATTAAAATAAAAGGAGAATATACTGATTTGTAATTTATTTTAAAGATGATATAAACAAATGTTGAAGTAGAATATAAAATGTTAATGATAATGACATTGAAAGTATATGAGTTCAATTTGGACAATACTTGGGCCAGATTTTAGTATAAAAAATATTCTAAAGTTGGTCATATATCTACAATTTTAGTCAAAAAATTGCATATCAAATTTTACCTGTCTAAATCGTTGCTATTCAACACGTTCATGTATACGCGAGTTTGCAGACCACCAATAACCATCCGTTCGATGGAGTTGACCCAAAATGCACATCTGCAAATTTTGGAGATAAAATTGTACATCTAATTTCATCCACATAGCTTTTATCTTTCTGTAATTGCAGAATATACGGACTTCTTTTTAATGAATTTTGTCTAAATTGTGACAGAAATCTGTACTTTTGGTATTAGGACTTCATATCAAACTTAGTTCAATGCATTTTTTTTAGTTGTCTTACCTCTTTATATCCATAGACATTTTTAACATTATGTCCCTGCAGCTTTAATCTTTCAATTATTAAACGAAGTAGTCAACATGAAATGGAAGAAAACAGATAGATAATGATACTGCATAAATCGAATTAACAAGTAGTCTGACTCATGGATGTCATATTTGTCAGCTCTCAAGGTCTAAGTTTTTGACAGCAATAATGCTTTCTCTTCACATAATTTATAAATGAGGAAATAAAAAGATGACTAAACCTAGAACTGAAGGTATCTAAGTAAATCACGCTCATGCTTTTCTAAGTGAATCAAAGTCGTAATTTGTTTTAGCGATTTTTGATATACAAAATTTTTCTGTTCTGTCAAACTCTTTAAAAATGGCATATTTAGACAATTGGACAGACAGCCCGTCCACAGAATAGATTTCTCCCAAAATGTGATAAAAATCTACAATTACAATGAAATTTGGTGTATAGACTATACACGAGATGCGCTCCCGGAATTTCGGAAAAAAATAGTTCCAAAATGTCCACTAGAAGACGCTTTTTCAGGAAAAATATTAATTTTAACACAATAAATGACCAAAATGGACACAGAAACAATATTTAAAATACAGAACAAGAATTATGAGTAATAAAACAGGGAAAATCTGTCAGACAGTTTTTCCCGTTTTTACATTTTCTTAATATTTTCAATTTCTATTTTTATTACTACTTCATATATTAATATATATATATATATATATATAAGATAACTTGAATATGTTGAAATTATTGTTGTTATGTTGAAATATGTTGTTAGAAATGTAAAAATCTCGGAAGAGTTTGATCGTTCTAGCTCAAAGAGACGGAAATGGTGGGGAATGGTGAAATTTTCTTTTCGCTATAACTTTCTTAATATTGAAGACACAAAAATAAATTTAACTAGTCAAATGAATGTCTCCTTAAGACGGACAACTTTTGTATTTGAGGTTTTCCGATAGTTGCAATATTTTAGAAGTTAAGAGCTGAAAAGTAATTTTAAAGCCCTAATTTTGACTGTTTCTAATTATGAACAATTTAAGTTGCCATATGGTAACTTAGATGTAAAGTAATTTACCTTTGCCTTCTAGCTTGCAGTGAGGAGTTTTTTTTCATTGCCACACATTTTAATCCATTTTAAAATACAATTTATATTTAAAAAAAAGTTCTGGTATGTTTAATGTTATGAACTAATATTATTTAAGTAAATTTAAAAGATGATAAAATCTCAGTAGTTTTTTTATGGCTATTGAAATTACTCAAAAATTCATTAGAAGAAATAAATATCTGAAAGAATTTGTGGGAGGGACCAGGAATTCAGAAACTCTATCAGCTCTCACATATTATTTTGTATTTATTGGAAATTAATTTACATGTAAATGTTCATTTGCGGATGATTGTTTTCTTCAAATGTGAATAATTAAAAATTCAGTTATAAGAATAGTAATATAAAAGTAGCTATGAAATTTATTTCTACTTGTTAATTTAACAGATGATGATTTGAAATGTAAATTTTCATATAATAAATTGAAATGTAAAAGATTCATATAATAACAATTTACATTTTAAATCATCATCTATTGTATTTCTTAATAATTATTAAAATTGGCATGCTACTTTAAAGTTTAAATTAAATTATCACAATGAAACTAATGGTGAAATAAAACATATATTTCAACAGAATTGCACCCTGGGGACAAATTAATCAAGTTAAATGATTTTAGATATAGCTTTAAAATCAGTCAGGAGAAATTATACTTTTGAATAAATAATAAGTGTAGTTAGTATATGTAAAAGGAAACATTCGTTTTGTTCTTTAATCAAAAATGGAGCTTTTTAAATTAAAATTTAATTCTGATTTTAATTAATTATGAAGACTCACAATGCAGAATTAGATATTAAAGAACAGAATTTAAATATATATAATTTAAATCGAAATGCTTTTAAAATGTCTTGTTAATATTTAATCATATGCGAAATTAGGACATTGAAACTACATTAGATCAATAATAATTATTAGACAGATAAAATGGCTGCCTCGCAGAAATGTTTTTGTAAATTCTGTGATAAGGATGTTATCCCCTCCTATTCCCATGTAAAACTTGGGGATGACAGAAAATGCCACGAGTGCTCAAATTTTTATTTTAGTCTTTCATATGAAAGTTTTGTGCTTTGTAATATAATTGAGTAAAATCGAATATGCATTTTAAATCTCGTTAGATCGGCGGATAGAAACCAAATTTGATGAGGAATTACTATTTTATTAACTAGCTGAAGCAGCAGATACATTTTATTTCAGACGTTGTGTTTTTGTATCGGGAAGTGCGAAATTACAGATAGACAGACGTCCCATTCGGTTGGTTGATTCAAAATTTGATAAAAGGCTACACTCTGGTTGTTAAATCATTGTACAAAACTTCATTTATTTAAGCGGCTGAGATTTTGAGTTATTGCGCTTATATACATACCAAAGAATAGACCGACAGATTGTTAACCTCCTAACTATTTGATTCAAAATTTCACACTGATCTGTATTTTCGATGTTAAATCTGGGTACTAAATGTTAATTTATTATTATTTTTTTGAAATTATCTTGTTCCCTTGTACTTGGACAGCCAGCTTGACAATTTTCCTGTCAATGGATTTCATCAAAAATTTTATTTATTATTTATTTCAAAAAGCTACTCCACGAATCGACTTTAGAATACTTTCCGTGTGTGTGGTGGCTGGCGCACGTATAAATCTGTCGTGGTCACAAAGTCCTTTATATCGAGAGTAATACCATTGTGGTTACTTGTTCGGAGATGATCTTTCTCTGATTCAGGTCTAAATTACGATCCGTGGATGAGTGAATGAAATGCATGAATGAAGTTCGCCCCGTAAAAAGGGTTGTGACGTGTGAGTAGCTAAGTCGAACTCTCGGATCTAGTTGGCGCTACTGAAAAAACAAGAGACGCTCAATCGGCTTAAGTCGTTGACAGATAACTGTCAGTGTACTTTAAAGTACCATAAGTCACAACTACAACGAATTGACTTATGCTTAATCATACTCAGCAGCTTTGTCAAAACATCGATGAACGTGCATTATAATTACTTAATGAAAGCAGCTAACTGATCAGCGAAAGTAGCATGGTTTTTATATATTCTGAATTTTCGAGAAAAGAATTTAAATTACTCGAGGACAATTCCTGAAATGTTGCCAAAAATACTAGCCAAGAAGCCAAAATGTGTTCAATATCCTTAATTCGTAAAAGTGTTTCCGATTTAGAAAAGAGTATAGTGCAGAAAGCAGTCTTTTATTTGAACTTTCTTCGCTAGTCGTGATGCATTGTGACCGATTTTTTTCATTAAAAGAAAAGTAAAAAAAGTGCTTTGGAATCAAAGAAATATATATTTTTTTCACCTTAATACCCAAGGTTGTAAGAATAGTATAAATGTGCCCCTCTAACAAGGAATGGTTCGAAATAGGTACTTTTTTTTACTCTATCTTTTACCTTCTTTTTGTTTCACGCAGTTACTGTACTCTCATCCATATCATTGCTCTTTTTATATTGCAGGCCCCAACCTATTGTACTAACTTTTATCCCCACAAGTCACTTTACGCTTCAAAAAATATCGTCAGGTAGTTAACAATATTTCTTTCCTTTTCTGATCTTAAACTTGTGTGGAAATTATAAATGCGCTGCACAAACCAAATGTGTTTCCATCCCACCCTACATTATTTCTTTTTCATTACTGTCATATATATATGAAAATCGGTGACTGACATGCATAGATGACATAGAAAAATCATTACTGACCATCTACTGTCACCATACATAGATGGCAGTTGGTGGTTAGTAATGAAAAAATAACTAATAACTTATTTTTATTTATGAAGTGATGATATCGATTGAATTGGATCGATTGTATTTTTTGAGAAGGTCAGATTGAACACTTACAGCTATATTGAATTTAATTTTTCAGTTGTTATTTTTTATTTCTGATGAACAACAAGGTTGTAATTTTTTATTTTCTTTAAATATCTTTGGAAAGTTGAAGCATTTGTTTATGAACATGCTCACAATATATGCATGCTGTTTTAATGTGTACAAGATGGCGACGAAAAAATATTCTAATAATCCTTAACTGAAGCTTTTTTTAATCTAATAAGCAAAACTCGCTTTTCAATTATATTGTGTATGTATTAAAATTTAGTAAAATTGATTCTTTTCTGTTTGCTTAAGAGTAAAACAGTCGCTTCAGTACACACTATTCAATGTTCAGTAAAGTTTTCATTTTATATATTCTGACATCATCAATTGTTTAAAATTAAAAATATTTCCTTTAAAAATATGAAATTTTTTAATCCCGATAATTTAAAAACGATATGTATATTTTTAGCATATAATAAATCTTTGAAAATAAATTTAATGACGTAAAAGAGGGAGTTTAAGGAAAGTAAGGATAAGTTCAAGAGAAAAAAAGTGGTTAAAAATACAACATTAATAGGCAGTATAAAAATGTGAATAATCTTTGTCAGCTATAAAAACTTATGAAGAATTTTAATTACCCTTCTTAAAAATTGATAACCTTAGTAGCTTTTAATAAAACACATCTTAATAATAGAAAGAAATGTAATTATTTGTATTAGCACAAGCACGCGAAAAAATAAACTATTTTTACGAAATTATCTTTAAAAAAAACAATATTATCGAAATAAAAATTTTAGTATATTCTTATCGAAACTATTTTTTTGTTACTAGAGTAACGAAACCTTTCTTTATTTAAAATTTTTAATTTTATATTGATCTTTATTTTGATCTTTATATTATCTTTTATCTTTTCCTGACGACTATTTAAATCGGTAAATAATTCAATAGCAAGGAAATTTTTATTTTATTTTTGATAAAAACAGTCTAATAAATAAAAAAGAATAACATTCATCCATAATAATAAATAATAAGTTCGTGAAAAAAATGGTGATTTAAAAATATATTAGCTATGCATAATAAATAGGCTTCAAAAATAGTTTGAAAATGAAAAACTTTTGCTGAAGAAAATTTATATAATTCCAGAATTTTTTTCAGCGATTAATTTTTTTATGAATTATTAAAATTTTATAAAGATAAAATCATAAATTATTCTTTCATTAACTTTTTTTTACCAAAAAAGTTTTTTTGAAAATATTCTCTTTACTGAAAATATTTTAAGAAGAAACATTCACTGCGTTCCTTCCTGTGCTTTGAATATTCAAGAAGAGACAAAATAATAAAAATCAAATCAGGATTGTATAGCAATTGCATGTTGGAAATGTTTCCATTATATGCAGAGAATATGAGTTTTAAAAACTCATGAGTGGGAAATTCGTTCGTTATTTCGTTAATAATAATATGTACCCTTGCAAAATGTATAGAGATCGCCAGAGGCGTTTAAAGGGACCCCCCAAGATGAAACATATTGCCATGAATCTGTAACACTGCTTCTCTCAACAGTAAATCTTATAGTAAAGAAAAGAGAATTACAGATAATTTTGAGGGATGATGAATAGATGCTAGGTGGCCTTGGTTTCAAACTTGGCGACCATTTGGGCAACATGGTAAGGAATTTTACGATATTGACAATAGATATGAAGGTTCCAGAAAATACAAGAATCATAACGGTACAAGAAATCCAAATATCCTTCTAGAAAATTTTCTAGTAAAGTATAAATAGCACTTCAGAGTAATTAGGAAAATGAAGCGCAGATGAGTGCTGAATTTTCTTTCTACAGCATGGATTGTATACCGAATTCTTCAGTTGCGTTCTGAGTGTTAAGGTATAATTGCTGTTTGCTTGTGAAGTTTTTAAGTAAAATCAAATCAACTGTAGGAAGTGGCTTATCTAGCAAATCAGTATGAACACAGATATAGTAGAGTCTGATTAATGGTCTGAGTGCCTCAATCAGCTTGGCAATCAAATAGTATGTTTGTAAAGTAGTAGTCCAGCTGCTTTTATAGTCCAACTGCATTTTATGTCAGTAGTTTTTGTTTAACTATTTTTATTGGCACACTAACTTTTTGGATGAGCCTAATTATTAAAATGA
>JAPMOR010021645.1:0-14400 GCA_026543865.1 Argiope aurantia
ATATATATATATAATTGGAGGGGGAAGAACAGTCGCATTTCTATATATATCATCTCATCATGCCACGCTAAATGTATAAAAAAATATATAGGTATTTACTAAATTAAATGCCTATTCATAATTATTGCGTTATGAAAATTGTCAGGGTAAATACTTGTTCATTAGCAAAAGATTCAAAACTGAAAATGGAATTGTTCGTTATTTTTGTATCTTACAAATCCAAGAAATAGGAAAGGCCAACGACTTGGCATAGAGGTACCGCATCATCTCCGTGATCTGGGGTTCACAGGTTCCAGCGCAGGCTCGGGCGTGGTTGTTTTCTAGCCTGTGTTCTGTTTGTGAGGTGTGTGAAAGAGCCCAGCAGTAAATGGGTTGAGCAAGCGAATGTGTCTGTCATTCTGTTATGAGCTGGAAGGCAGACTTCTGCCCTGAGGTGCTCAGGGGCCTTGACCCTCAGACGCACGCTACTGCTTGATTAATCGCTGGAGGTTCGTCAGTGGACTTGTGTAGTGCAATAAGTAACAACAACAAAACATATTTAACTTAGCAAATTATGTGCATGTAACTGAGGAATTACATTTTAAGAGAATTTTGTTTTCATTTTTTCTAAATATAGTTGTAACTAAAGAAGCGACAACAGAAAACAACTCTGAAAAGGCTTTAGAAACGTCTTAAACAAAAACAAAAAATGTCTTTTAACTTGTCAAGGTCATCGGTCTCCTTTTATAAAATCTATAGTTCAATATAGTTTTTTTTCTATTATATTATTTATTTATTTTACTTATTTTGCTCAAATGGCATCTACAAAAAAAAACACTGTGCAATTAAACCTGAAGGAAAAGATATCAGAGGCATAGTTGGAAGACAAATGGCAATAGTTCCAAAAAAGAAAACAATTTAATGGCACATTCCATTGTTTTGTCGAAATTAGGTTCTCTATATTAGATTCAGATGTGTTGTTAAGACATGTCTTGACCGAACTGAGAAAAATATCAGATACGATAACTCTTTCCTTCGAATCTGATCAATTAGAAAAGCATAGCATCGAAAGCTTTTCAAATTTATATTGCTTAGATCTCTAGACAGGAAATTAAGTCATTGCAAAAAAATGTCTCCTGAATAACAAATATATACATTTTACGAGCGATTGGCAAAAATCTCTTCGGGAAACTAGAATTGGTTTAGGATCTTTATGGGAATAAATACAACTTGACGAGATTAAATACAACAAAACCTCGTATGATTTATAGCAAAACCCTTTCAATGAAAGTAGAGATAGTTTGGAATTTTTATGAGAATGAATGCTACCAAAGGTGATAAATCATTCTTCCAGTGTAATCACGAAATCGAACAAATAGTAATCCAGGAATTTGTTGGGTGTTATATTCCAAATAGAAGATTTCGTCCAATAATTTTATAATGTGATAGTACATAGAAATTTCTTAATGTTGTTGTTGTTATTGTCGTTTTTTATAAAATGTCTAAACGTGATTTTTAGAATATCACACCACCTTCGAGAAATCTATATATTTTCATGCATATTCTCTATTTTAAACTTTCTCGGCATACTTCATTCTTCAATGGAACATCAGAAATGTTTTATTTTCTCTGATAAAACATCTTTTATCAGCTTAAAATTTAAAGAAATTTCTTAAAACAAAAATGCGTTTGACCTTCTATTAAAAATATATAAATCAATCTAAGGCCAATGTCAAAAGAATGTTTTTAATAAAAAAAAACACATTTTTAAAGAAAATTCTAATTTATCTCTAATATCAACTTTTTTTATCAAGGAAATAAACAATTCCGCTTTTTCTCCAAATGGATTGTTCTTTATTACGTTTGGCGACAATTTTGTTTGAGTGTAAAAAAATAAAATGTTTTTCCAGATTTTAAAAAACGTGTTTCAACATTGTTTACTGGTACACATTACAAAGTAATTCAAAAATTATCCCTTACTTCGACAGAATTACCAATTAGAACAATTCGTAATGAAATCTAACCTTCTATTTTAAAATATTAAGCTTGTAGGAATTGAAGGTTCTGAAATAGCGATTCGTTGTTGTCTTATTCAAACGTCAAAACATGCAATGCTTTTTTTTTCCTTTGAGTGTATGTGCCTAGAGAAAGCTGAACGAACACAAATGAAATTTCGTCGAACAAATAAAATCTGTTTGAAAGGAAATTAGTTTTTATTAGGTTTCTGTTATTTAAACAACTTCATGGCAACCAACGTAAAGCGGGGTAATAGATTTGTCTTCTAAATTTTAAACTGTGACAACTCAATATTAGTATGTAGTATTTACGGATTTCATCCAAATCGAATTAATTTTTTGATTCTACATTAATATTTTGATTGTCAATATCCTTTTTTCTTAATTAATACGAAGCCTACATCCAAAAATAAGTTATCAATAGACAAGACTTTTTTTTTATAGACGTGCACTCAATTTACATTAAAACAAAATGTTTATGGCCTTACTCAAGATAGCCGTCTTATAGATTGTAAGACTCAACAGGAACGGGGGTTTTATATATAATTTAATTTTTTAAATTAAAATCGTAAACATTATGGCGAATCGATAATCTAGCGATGACAAACCTAAAGATTCACGCATGTAGAGCCAATTTTAACTAATCCTTCTCAGTGCCATTTAGTCGTGCGTGAAAGCTTTATTTTTCGTGAATTAAAGATGACAGTTAAACTACCCTATTATGACATGATATTGTGCAGTATTGCCATAATAAGGTTCTGAATACCGGCCAATGTCGGGATGATATCATAACAATATTATTTAGCATTTTGTGCTAATACAGTTTAATCCTTCGGCCTTTTATACGATAGATTTAGCCATACTTTCTATCTTTGAAATATAAAGATACTAAATTGCACCTATAGACCTGGGGAAGGCCGTTCGTGCCAGTGAAATATCGGCATAGACATTAAAGACCAAAGAGTGAGCGGATGATAACACATGGATGTATGACGATGTCACCACTGTTTGGCTTTTAAGGACCACATGTCCCCAGGTTCATCCTCAAGTAAATAAGGTCACAGGTGTTTTTGGTAACATGTCTTTGTCCATGCTATCTATATTTAGTATTTTGAAAAAGAATATTAATAATAAAATCAGTCATTTTTTATGCCAAACTTTCAATTGTCATTTTCAAAACACCATTATAATACCCTCACATTCTTTTCCTTGTATTGCAAAATTTACCTATATAACATAGATCATATAACCTTGCTAGGGGTCATTGAATCTAACTTAATTGATTGATTGATCAATTTTTGGCACAAACAGTGCCAAATTTTTTAGTCAAAAGTGGAGAAACCAAAATCTCTACACAGAAGTCGATTAAGAACTAATGTGATGGCGTTGCATAATTTTCTTCTTTTGCAGAATTGTTATATATAAAAATATTTCCTAAATTTTTTTAATCTGTTCTATTCGTTTAAACTTAGGTAGCGCTTCTTTTTTACTTTCTATTGCACTGTTCATTATCAGTATCGTCAAGCGTCAAAGTAATTTAATATCGTCTTCATTCAACAGCAAAATACGATAGAGCTGTTAAAAAATGCCACCAAATAATATCTATGTGAAAACGTTAGTTGCTAAAAGTTCCTCAACTAATTTTTTTTTAAACAGAAGAGGGAACTAGGGTTAAATTCAGTACGTTGACAACCATCTCTCTCAAATAATAAATTATGCTCTCATTTTTCATTAAATTCAATGAATTCGAAGTCAAAGAGATTTTTAAATGAATATTTGTCATAAAGCGGCTCATTATTAATGAGAATTTATTAATGAGGAGCTATAAGTAACTTTAGAGATTATGGACTCGAAATTCCCTCACGAAGATTAATGAATAATATCTTGAGTATATTAAAAACACTATTACTCTTCCAGGATACTATTTATAGTAAATGTTTATCAGATTTCATATATTCATTCAAATATTTGGAATATTAAAAATGAAATAATCCAATGAAATCTATTTAACAATTAGCCGCCTTAGAAGACCAGCTGATTCGCCTAGAATATTGGCTGCGATTAATTTCAATTAAATCTCTTATGTATAACAATGCTATTGCGATGAAAATTCTTTCAAATGTCACACCTTGATCTGTCTATTTGATTTCCAAAACTCCTCGTATCAACCTTTATCGCTTTATTGAAAATTTTGAGTTATTTTAATAATAAAATTGATAATATTTAATGATAATATTTTTTAAATATTAATTTTTTTATAATAATATTCAAATATTTTAGCTATGTTATGTGCTTTCTGATACGCCTTTTATTATAATTCTCTCATTATATTGTAAATGATTTCTTCATTTTATGTATTGGAATTAAGCTTCCACCTCTTGTTTTCTTATAAAAATGTTTTAAAGAGGTGGTATTAATGAGTTTGGAGCATCACAGCCAAAACTGGTTTTGTGCCCAAAAAATACGAACAAACTCAAATTCATTTTGAACGAAATAATATTCAATTTTTGTAACAAGCCGGTGTCATTTTTTAAAAAAGAATGGAATTCCATTTATACCCCTTATATACCAAAATATTAAAACGTATTTTCAAACTTCTTTACGACAAGTGTTATTTGAAGAATTTAACTTTTTTTTTAATTGTAATTAATTTGTCTCGGGTACTTATTAGTAGGCCTTACGCTCGATAGACCTAAAATACCAGATTAAAAATGTCGCTATTTAATTTTGAAAACTTGGAAATGTGTCCGAAACGGGAGAAAATTCTCGTAATCATTTTTTATTTTACTTAATAGAGTCATATTATAAAGATTTTGATTTGTCAGAAATGAACTAAATAAAAAAGAGAAATTGAAAAAAATGCTTATCATTTAATTGTATATGGCTATGTTTATTTCATGTAATAAATTTAAATAATAATATCACAGGAAATAAATGATGTCATATATTTGAAAACATTTTACAAATTAAATGAAAAATATGACATTCCTATCAAAATAGTCCTCATGTAGCTTAAAAAAAGTAAAACGTTAATTCTCCTTAAATCCATTCCTTATTGGTAGATTCATATTTTATAAGAAAAAGACAGGCTATAGTTGGGATACAAAACTCTTAGTAAATGTAAATTGCCTCAAACTAAAAAAAAACGTAGTAAATAGTTGGAAAATAAAGAAAACGTTTATCTCTTTTATGTATATATCTATAATGCCCATATAATAAATTCAAATGGTATTGAAGTAGCTAGCTGGTGTAATATTCAAAAAATAAATCAAAAAATAATTCAAAAAATAAAATAAAAAAATATGTTAATTAGGTCTATTCATAATAATTTATATTAAAGATAATTTATGCAATTGCTTTGAAATATTCCAGAAATGTAAGTTTAAAATTATTTTACATTTCTTAATGATCTTGAAAAAAGGGTTATGACTTAATAAACAAATATTCAACACATTGCACTGCCATTAGTATAAATTTGTGCAATAAATACAAATTTATATTATTGAGCAATGCAAATGATTGTTATGACTTACATTTGTTATGATTTACATTGTATTCAAACCCTTTTGTTGGCCTTCATAATTGTTAACCACAATAAAGGAGAAAGATTCTATTATTTCCTGTCACAAGTGATTTTTTTTCTTTGCGATTGTAAAGTGAATTATTTTCTTAGCGATTAAAGTGCGAATTTTCTTGATCTTATTCTTAAGAATTTACATCGAATTTGTGTGCTGAACTGAAAGTTTCAGATATGAAGGGGATTAAGAAAAAATTGTAAGAGATTTCTATTTCTTTCTTTATAAATAGTCATCTATAGAGAATTTCTGTTACCTTAAAAATCTATTGCTTCCTAATTCTCTTCATTTTTGTAGATACTTTTTGATTTTATCTAAGCATATATAAACCATTTCCATTCTAGATTCGGACCGTATATATTTGAATACTTCCTCGATGCTTTTCTACAAAATATTTTGATCCTATTACATCTGAAGTTGCTTGAGTTGGAAATATATTCATTTCTAAATCTTCTTTTTTTTTCTGTGCTTTAGTATTTTCAGAATTTAATTCTTATTTTTTATTTTATTTTTCAAAATTTGAAGTACTTATGATGTTACAAATAATTATAACAAAATGTTGAAGATATCTCTAATTAATATTTTTTCATAATTTTAACATGAGAACTCCTTTATGAATTAAAACTATCGAAATTTTATCACTGCTAAGAACAAAGTATCACAGTTCAGAATTGTGTTCAGTAAATTCGGTACATTTATTTATAATGCTAGAAAAAAAAGGATAAATTAATGATAACTATTAAATAAAGGAATTGGAACAATTTTCATAAGAAAAGTGCAGATCTTCCTTGCTTTCATTGAAGATAAAATTTGTTTAATTGTAATTTTTGCGATTCAGGATTCTGATTAGCAGCTTTATTGATATCATGAATGAAGGTAACCTTTATGGAGTATAATTCAAAATCACTTATCATGTAATTAACTTACTTTTTTTTCTACATTTTTACATCCACTCAATATCTAAGTATTACGTTAGCAGGTATAACCCTTCTAAAGAGTATGAGTAAGCTATGATCATTTATTGAAAAGCATAAGTTAACTCATTCTTGCAGTCAGAATACAGGTAATTGAAAGTGATACTTAATATTTATAATTTATATATACTCTAAAAAATTAATTATATAATTATGAAGTGCTAGTGGAGAAAAACGTTAGAAGATCGTGAAAATGATCTTGGCTATTACAATTTGGCAAATGGCCAAATTTTTGTCTCTAGTAGTGGTACATTAAAATAATTTGGAATAGAAATTTATTTAAAATACGAATACTTTCAACTTCTAATTCCAAATTAATTTGATTATGTTTTCAAATAAAAGAATTTAAGTCTACAGTTCTATGTTTTATGAATACCTTGAAAAAAACTTACACCAACATATTTTTCAGTGTTCTGTTTTGACCTGTTATGATTTCAAAATAAAATTAAGGATGATTAATTAGTAATTAAGCTGATAGTAAAAATTATATTAGGAGGTTCAAGTATTCATTTCTATTTCAGAAGTTTCTAAAAAATAAAAAATAAAACTTTTGTAAAAAAATTTGCAATAAAATTGTAAATAAAATGCTTGTATGATCATTTATTGTGAAATATAAGTTGCATCTTTCTTACAGTAAGAATAGAGGTGAATGAAGGTGATAATCAACATTTATAATTTAAATATACCCTAAAAATTAATTATGCTTGTGATTAATTATGCTTGTATGATCATTTATTGTGAAACATAAGTTGCATCATTCTTACAGTAAGAATAGATGTGAATGAAGGTGATAATCAACATTTATAATTTCAATATATTCTAGAAATTAATTATGCTTGTATGATCATTCATTGTGAAACATAAATTCCATCATGCTTGCAATCATAATATAGATGAATGAAGGTGATAATTAACATTTGTTATTTAAATGCACTCTAAAATTCACTTGCATAATTATATGAAGTGCAAATGGGAAAAAGTATCGAAAGATCGTGAAAATCATCTTGGCTACTTGGAAACAGTATTGTAAATCATTTTTTTTTCTTTGGTATAAATATATTAAAACTTTTAGGCAATGGATTTCTAAAAAATTCATTGTAATTCGAAATTAAATTATTTGTAAATAAAGTTAATTGATCAATAATTATTTAACAAATCAATAACCTTACTTACGGTTTAAAATTTAAGAAAAATAACCTTGCTTAAGGTTTTAATTTAAAAAATAATAACATATAGCCATATGTTTAATTGAAAGTTTGACAAAAATATGCCATCATTCTTTTTCAGTATTGACCCATCATAATTTCAAAATAAAATTAATGAGGATTTATTAATAACTAAACTTATCATCAGTACTATATTATGAGGTTGAACTATATATTTATATATTTAAAGTTTCTGAAATTATTCAAAACTAATGTCTAATTTCAATTAGACATGACATAATTTACAGTAAGTAGTTGAATTTGAATTCTCACCACCGAAAATATACTTCTTAGGCTTCAGAAAATTTTCAAATGATAAGAAAAGAGAAATTCAATATGAAATATGAGAATGTAACTTATGCCTTGCACTGATTAGAAGAAAAAAAATCAATCACATAAACAGAGGATAATCGACATTATTCCGTGCTGTGATTGATGCCCCTTTACAGAGGATTTTTACTGTCAGATGTCGAATGCATATTATGGTAAAGGACGCTTTATAAGGGTAACAAAAAAAATAACCATATTACGAGTAAGATTTACAAACCTACATCTTACTACACTTGATAAGCACCGCCAATGAGCTAAACCAGCGAAAATATTACTTAAAAGGGTTGCTAGGAAGGATAAACGGTTTTCTATGCATATCATTAACAGGGTATCTGATAAATGCAAGCTAAATCTTTTTTTATGTTATAAAAAACTCATTTTTTGCTAGATCTTTTTAAGCATTTTTGCTAATGTTTTTTTAAGAAAAATTAATGAAATAAGAAATTACAGAGGCCTAAAAAAGAACATTTTTCGCAGAGAAACAAGGCAAATAATATGCAGTAGTAGGATAACAGATAGATCAATGTGGTGTGAAATTACTATTTAGTTCCAAAATAAATTCATCAATCTTTCGTAATAATCAAAGGTTCATCAATAACTGGCTAATGAGCAATTTAGAAAATGTCCATAGCATTTGAAAGATAATGCTCATAAACATATCCTTCGCATATAAGTAAAAAAAATAATTGCTTTCTTTTTCCAGATGGCGGCTTTGCTGCATCACATATGATGAGGAGGATATTATTGAACCTCCTTATTTAGAACACCCTTCTTTGGGTTCTGATGAATGTGATAAAGAACCAGAGGTAAATACTTCGAACAAATTCAAAATTTCTTCTGATCATTATACAATAATTAGTTTTTCAAGAAACTGCGTTTCAAAAAAAAAAAAACAGTGGCATATTTTAGAAAGTATAGACACTGTTACAACTAAGATATTGGAGTAAAAAATTCTAAAACCCCTCTTCCATTCACCTACCCAAAACATTTTCTTCTCCACCCAAATCATAAAGCATCTAATTCAAATAGAAGGATTAAAAACAAGACTGAAAGGATATTAGCTTGAATTTGATTCCCACATTCCAATACACGCCATGCCAATTCCGAATAAGTCTCCCGATTGGTGTCTTATTCGAAAGGATCCCGAAATTTAGTGAGATAGGAAAAATATTTCAAAAGCTATTGCAAAGGCCGAAAGCAGAACTGCGGACACTTCTCACAAACCACCTTAAATATGTTAAGATAATATGATTCATTTTATAAAGCAACTAGCCGCCTTTGGCGACCAGCCGGTTCGCCAGTATTACCGCTCGCTACAATTTTCAATTAAATATTTTAAGTAACTGGTCTCTTAAAGGCTTCTCAAACAAAACATTTTTAATCTTCAAATTTTGATAGTCATACCAAACTTATATTGTTTAGATCGTTTCGTTCAATTTACTATATATATTTTGCTAATTTGTTGCCATTTCCAGTAAAACTTCAACTTTAATTAAAAATGTAAATGACGAAATTGCAATTAATATTAAGATATTTTTTAATAAAACCAAGCGTTTTATTTTATTTATCATCTTTATTGTTATTAATTAATTATTATTATTATTGAATATGAGTATTGCAAACAGAATTGCTCGGTATTTAAGTCTTATGTTAACTACAAAATATTTTTCATAGTTTATGTAATATCTCAAACAATATTTCAACAAAAATTTCTGAGATTCAGTATAAAATTCAGTTTTTAGTTTTGCTTTCAAAAGGATTGAAATGAAATCAATAATAATATTTTGTTCCTGCTTATAAATATATTTCAAAAATTATGAAGTCTAAATTTAATGCAGTAAGGTATCATATTCTGATAAATATTCCGGACACACTAAATTTTAAATAAATGAATGAATGTTTCTATTTTCCACGATCAACTAAGACTTATTTATGAAGTTTTAAATGTTAAAAATTTAGAAAAACTCAACATTTTCATAATCTTAGGCCAATTAATCTGGAGAAACCTGCGCGCTGATTGGCGTATTTTCTTTGAAACGATCGATGAAAAATCTAAAATTATCCTTTTTTTATTGAATAGTGATATTCAAATTTTCATAAATCAGTCAGTTTAAGTTATTTGAAATTAACTCTTAAAAGTCAGTGATTTAGTTGATTGGAAATTAACTCTATGACCACCATAATATCTGAGCTTTCTCTTGTGGTGTATGCATTCTCCTTAATATCCGATCTAATAAAACATCACATACAAAAGTACTATTTAGAACAAACACATCAAAAGTAAACATAACATTTCAATAGTTGCCAAAAACAGAAGAGAGAAAAATGCAAGCAGACGATATTTAGCAGACGATATTTAGAAAATTACAGATATTTAGACTGGAAAATGAAATTATCTGAAATTAAAAACACGCGCAGACGATATTTACAAAAGTAAAAATATTCAAACCTGAAAAGAAAAATATATGAGTTATTCCATCAATAAATGCCATAAGTTTGTTTACATCTTCATTATTTTATGAGTCATTAAACATCAAAATGGGTCCGGGACTAAATAAACACCCTGTATAGAGAGTATAAAACATCATAAAATAATTTTTCTTGAATTTATTTTTTAGAAAAAATAATATTTCATATTTGTTTCATTTCCTACAGACACATGCCGAAAATTATATTTTTGCAGATTTCATTTCCAAAAAGATTTAATTTATTTTTAATTGGAGCTTTAATCAATGTGATGGCAACACTTTGAAAAAAGCTATTTTTTTCTCATGAATGCGAAACGTGCTTAGTCCTCATTTTTATTTTTGACGAAAAAAATTATTGAAAAACATAGTTAAAATATTTATTTAAAAATTCATTAAAAATAGAAATTTAATTTTAAGATTAAAACAGTAGTATCATTTAAAAGATAAATTTTTGATCTTTAACTTCATGTAAAAATCTTTTTTGTGCGGTAATATTTTCGGCAGTTATAGCAGAAACACGTCAAAATTTCGATTAATTTTTAAATAAATAAAATTCTAGTTAAAAATTCGAAAAAATAACCCTCAGGTGCACATTCCCGGCCTCCAAGGTATACACGTGCCAAATTTGGTAGCTGTAGGTTGAATGGTCTGGTCTGTAGAGCGCCAACATACACACACACATTGAGCTTTATTATAAGTATAGATATAGATATAGATGAATAAAATCAAACATAAATTTAGGGCGGATTATTTTCTATCCCTTTCAATCCAAAAATAATACAGATCAACAGTTTAAATTACGGATCATATACTTAAATTCATTGAATCGCATTACCATAACTGCAGATATAAAGACCAATTGACAAGCCACTCGTTTCACTCTTCCTAATAGTCAAAGTCCAAGTTGTTACACACTTCACCAACTCTCTGTGGATCAAGTGTTAGAACTGTTACTAAATTATAGTCGTTAAACTAACATACACTTCTTGTACACCTGAAGTAGACTTTCTGTTCTTACTAACCCTTTCAGCGTTCTGTTAAGCCAGATCTATCTGCACATATAAACAAACACCAAGGTTGCAAATCTTGCCCAATATCCTTTACTATCCCAGAGGTTCAAAAATCTCTCTTTCTACCACTTCTTTACCTACTCGTACCCAAACTATAGCTAAGCACCTGTTTCTCTTCTCCTAATATGCAAACTTCAAGTCATTACAAACTTTACCAACTATCTGTGCATCAGGTGCTAGAATAATTTCTAAGTTATAGTCGTTCAGATAACATACTTGTCTGGCAACAAAGACTGTTCAGTTCCTTCCTAACACTAAAAGCGTTCTTTTGAACCAGAAACATCTGCAACAGACAATCACCAAGTCTGCATACCTCAAACAAAATCCTATAGTGTCACAGCCCTTCGACTGCCACTCTATCTACAGAACTATATGCCATATCAGCAGTCATTATAAACAACACATATTCACAGCAAGTTGCTTACAAACCATTCTTTGGAACCACAATTAAATACTTTCTACGAAACATGGACAATAGAAATCTTTTCGACTTCCAATATCTCAGGGCTCAGAATTTCATTCTACTGGATATTTCTTGAAGAAGAAGAGAAGAGAAGAGAATACAAAACATCCATTATTATTTCGGTATTGAGACAATTATACTCATATGCAGGAGATGAACCCATTTAATTGAGAAATTCTTATATTTTTGATCACAAAACTTTGTATCACTTTATACATCTAACACTTCACATTTTTTTTTCTAACTATCGTGTTTGTACATACACAAATAGACAAAATGACAGACTTCTTTTGAATAAGTTTCGTAAATTTAGTATAAAAAGGGCAAACCAAATTTCATTCGTCTGTATTTTTAGACGGGCAGAATTAAATTATTTTAAGAATGCATTTCCCAATCTCAAGGAAATCTAAAATATAGCAATCTCAAAATCGCAATTTTGGACGTTTACAATAGTTTGCCTTATTGCATATTACGTATGCGAAAGAATAATCTAAATATTATAGTTTATGATATCCTGTAAATTAAAGCCATTCTGTTTGCATATTAAAAATAAAATAAAATATAATATTATTGTTGATATGTAAAATATTTTTTTGTTTAATTTTTTCTTGTATTCTTAAATAAATAAATATTTTCAATTACATAATATTATTAAAAAATCCTTTTTTAGGTTCTTGAACAAACAAATGATATTAAAAAAACTGATTATATATTGGAAACCCTTTTTAGATCTGATTGGCCAGATTATGATAAGTAAGATAATGTATTTATATTACTTTAACATTTTAAATTATAATTTTATATCATTATATTATTTATTATGTATATTAACCTAAAGTTGGAAATAGGTTGGGTCGGAAATTTTAATTGGACTCTTTTAAGCTCCATTGCAATGAAAAATAATTTACAAACTAATCTAAAAATAAATCATTTTATTCGAATTTGTTAAAACACATTTCTAAATTGGTGTAGTTTATTCACACGTTATTATCATTAATTCATAATTTCTTTTTAAATCATGACTAAAATTTAATACAAATGATTTTGACATTTGCAATATTTGTTCTATTTATTTTTCCAATTCTTTTATTAGAATTTATTAAATATTCTCTTATTATATTAAACTTTGTTGGGTAAATTCAATTATCTATTATTTTTATATCCAAATGAGAATTAATTCATAATTAATTCTTAAATTATAACAAAACTTTGAAAAAATTTTCCGATATTTGCAATAATTGTTCTATATAGTCATCTAATTATTTTCCAAGAATTTTATTAAAATATTTTGATTATTATATAAGAGCTTAAACCTACTCGATAAATTCAATTATCTATTTCTTTTTACATCCAAACCGCTCGAATTTGTAAGCAATAATAGAGAAAATTGGTACTTTGGGGTTATCGAGTCGGTCTGTAAACGCTCGCGAAAATGCGCCAATCCTTTGGCGTCAATTACCACATTACTAATGCGGCTATTGACACAAAAGCTACTTTTTGGTGACAATATCGGGTTGGCGAAAATGGTCGACATGAAAATCCAAAGGTACGAAAATCTCATGGTAAAAAAACAAATCTCATGATCCTATATTATAAAAAAAAATTATTCAAATGCAAAAAAAAATTATTCAAATGCAAAAAGAAAAAGTATCAAGATTGATTGATTAAAATGGGATGGGAATGGGATTTGGGGTAACAAAGGCCATTATCCAGCTATTTTTAGATAAATAACTTTATTTTTTGTCAAAGAAATATACAATATATGAAACAAAATGAAAAAAATGTTCTAAAATAGTACATTTTATGGATAAAAGACCACAGTAAACAGTATAATGTCGCCTTAAAACTTTTCCTCTTTTCACATACCATATTTTTTATAATTAATGGATGCTAAATAAAGAGTTTAAGATAATAGGTTTTTACTTTTTTCCAAATCAGTACAAAAATGCCATCTGGAATTTCTCCACAAATTGAATGTTTAAAAATATATATATTAAAGTAGCATTATACTGCGGAGTTAAAGTTTGTATGAAAGGGGAAAATGCATTTCGTTAACACAATACAGTATTTAGGTAGCGTATTCTCTCACAATATTTTGTGATAATTTTGTGATAACGCGCTCTATATTCACTAAGTGTTCAGGCACTGTGGCCCTGGTATTAAAACGTCTATTGTTATTACAAAGCAAATATGAGAAATACATTCAACAATCTAAGAAAAACAAGACAACTGAAAACGGATGTTGCGTGCACGTGTAATCTTTACAACTCGCACCGTTTTCGCTAATGTGGCACAAATTTGCTTTTATACGTGGGATAAGA
>JAPMOR010021649.1:0-20095 GCA_026543865.1 Argiope aurantia
TGACTCGCTTACACGAAGATTCTTCGGTGGAATTAGGTCTCGAGGTTGAAACCCTCTGGTTCCGAAGCCGAGACCTTACAAAAAAAAAAAAAAAAAAAAAAAAGGCTACCGCGGCCCACTGAGAGACTTTATTTCACAGAGAAAAAGATAACGAACACATTTAGTGATCAGAAGTAGCATTATTAGAAATTATACTTATTGGCAAAGCTTGAATACTTATAAGAATTTTAAATACTATTTATATTGTCTATGAATTTGATACATTTGAGCAATGCCTACTATTTTGGTTTCTTTTTACACTGTGAACAGTTTCAAATTTATTACGATTTTTACGCTCTTTTAAGCAAGATTTCTACGAATGTTTTATAAGGATCACCACTTGACGCCAAACATATTTACATGTTCCCGGCAATTATCTTTAATGCAATTCCTCTGGTAGCAAAAGGTATAAATTGTTATTTTTTCAGATGAAACAAATTCCAATCCATACATGTAGATTTGTACACAATTTCGTGAAATTTTAATGATTGATATCGTCTATAGGTTAATAATAAATTTTTTAACTATGGACATCCTGTTTGTATGTGTATGTGTACATAATATATTGATTATGTTTCTTTAGCATTGCTTCTAATACTAGCATGGAATTTTTACTGAGTGTTTACGTACACTTATTAATAATCATTGTACACTATTTTGTATATATTTGTATGAATAGAATATATGTTTGTATTTTTTTCTACATCAGAGTTTTTTTTCCTCCATTAATAGTGATTTACATTTATGCACCATTTTAATATTATCGGCATAAGGCAGAATGTCTTCTAGAATCGTAATAAATTTTAAATCCAATCTTGTACAAGGTTATATACTGTATTAATAAGAAACTTGTGATGAAAAAAAGTCATCATATCCTTTTTATCAAACTTTACCTTTGAAAAATTCATGAACATTCAAAGAGCTAAATTATTTAAGATATTGCTTTCTTTCAATAATATATAAAATAAATTTTATTCGTAATAAAATATTAATCGTATTTGAAATTAATTTAGTTCATTTTCAATAAATAAGAAAAATCCTCAAGTTTATGTCGAAAGTTCACAGAACTCATTTCAACTTCAGTGACCTAGGTGAATGAAAAATAATATTTTAAACCAATCATTGGAAAACTAAGAAGAAGTATAAAAAAATGATTCTACATTAATATCTTTAGTATTCTTGAAATGCTATAAATATCTGTGATATTACTGAGAATTGAATAGAACCACTTTTTCGCAATTCGATTTCAAATATTTCATAATAAGACAACATTGTTCGTTTACGCAACATGAATTAAAATTTTAGTCGAAACGTCACTTTCAAATAAATTATCTTCCTTCCTCACGTTCAAAGTTTTTCTTTCATTTTCTTTGACACAAGCAAAAAATTGTCATCTTGACATTTAATTCTTCCATTTCTAAGAGATATTCAGAAAAGCAATTTCGTTTCTTAATTTTCTACCTTTAGCGCCCTTGCGCGCGTAAAGAAAGGAGAAACCGTTTTCTCTACATTCATAAAGGTTTCTGCTTTTCTTTTTTTCCACCCCCATTGAATTTAATCTCTTCTATTTCTTTTATATTTGAACGCCTGAGAAACGCAATCACAATAAAAGTAACACTTGAGTTTGATAACCAAAATGTTTCCTCTAATATGAATCATATGTTTATGTATTTATGATAAATGCGAAATCTGTCAGACGAAGAAAAGAAAGAAAAGTAACACTTCCTTTGCATTTAGAAAAAGGAAGAAAAAGAAGAAAAAAATTCCTCATAGGGTATTGTTTCGACTCTGTTTCCATTAAAACTAGCTAAGAATGAATAAAATTTTCATCTGAAAGGAAAGAAAGACGTCGAATTATTCAGCAAAAAAGATTGTGTTGGCAAAAGAAAACGCAAGGGCAACAAAGAATTCCAGCTTTACAAGAAGACTGTAATTGTGAATTCTCCCCGAACCATCTTCAAAGCAGCATTTAATCTGAATATTTAGCAGCTAGAGATATGGTTATAAATATGAATTAAAAGCAAAACTTTTTTTTTACTTATTTTCTGGGATTTTCAAGTAAGGAAATATGAAATTTCTTTCAGCAAAGGAGTATAGTTTTAAATTGTGTTTCATATCGTTTCACTGGACATAAGAATGGCTTGTACGTTTCATTTAACTTGAGAAAGAAAAATAAAGAATAAAGAAAAAATATTTTAAACTTTTTTTAAAGAAAAGGAAGAATTTCTTAAGGAAAAAAAAACGAAGAAGAAATTTTCTAATTCTGCATTCTTTTAAAAATTTAAAATTTATTGCTTAGAAGAGTATTAGATGCAATTTACTAGAAATTATTTCGAGTGTATAGAAATAAAGTAAAATTATACACATTTTTTTACTTACTCCTTTATAAAAATAAATCTACTTATTTTTAGTGATTTAGGATTTTACAATTAATTATGAAATATATGTAATAAATTAAGTTTAATGAAATTTGTTCAACAGTTATTCTGCCTAAATGTCATGAAGAAAATAAATCAAACGGGTTTCATTGAAACTCTGAATGAGTCATTTATATTTTTGGTCATCTATCGTCGCAGAGCTGTAATTCAGTCTAATTTCTGAGATTTCTACTACCTAAATTTTTTATAAATTCTGTACCCGTTAGACATAAAACAAACTTAAGAACAAATCTAATCCACAGAGGAAATATTATTAGAAGTTGTTGTAAGATAAATATGCTGGGTTTTTTTCTTAATTGTAGTCCAAATATTTAAACTTTATTTGTAGATTTTCCACATTAGAAACACGTTTGTAATATTTGTCAAATTTTAATTGAGTAAATAAACGGAATCTACATGACATTTTAATAGAAAATTATGGAGTCATCTATAGCTTTTTGTCTGAACATTCGCACTGTAATAAATTTTCATTTTCGATATTAAAATTTAAATCACTTTTAATGTTTTAAATGTAAATATGTGTTGGCTTTATTTATAACGTTTTATTTGATTTTGTTGCCTTAATAATCAGTAGAATGGTTTCGAAATAGAATAGTGCTCCGCGCAGCGTTACAGACTTCATAGGACAATTATACATTAATGATTTCGTATAATGTTTGTCTCTACTGTGATATTCTTTTCTCTGAAATTCAATTTTACTGTATGTCGCTTCTTCACTAAACCAAATGGAGAATTGTAGATTAAAACTAATGATATATGTGGGATATTTGCTTGAAATGTCCAGGAAAATTCGAAAAACTACAATAAGCCTTGATAGTATATCAGGTATTTTTTTGTATGATGGTTGTTTCTTGTCACCGAGGTTAGTACAGAAATGATGTAGGGCTGGCAACCTCTTACCGATGACTGGACGTTTCTCCTACGGGAGAGATTGTACCGCGGCCAGTGACGGCCTTTATTCCTCAATCTCAATCGAAAATTTTCGGGAGGTCCGGTAATTCATATTTAGCCGTGTGCTTCTGGGCGGGTCACAGTAGTAAATTTGTGATATAAAAGCGAATTAGTGGAATATGACATGCACCCAACATGATATACTAGGAATACAAGATTAATGAAAAATAGTCAATGTAATGCAGTTTATGTAAGATCAATGGAGAGCAAGTTGTAATTTCCTCAATGATTTATCTGTTTCTTCTTTTAATTATTATGCTTTTAGAGAAAATGCTGCCCATTCATTTTAGAATGTAAAAAGCACGTATACGTCTTATAATGGTAATTTAAAAACCTTTATTTCAGGAATTGAAACCAAAATAGAAAGTTAAAAAATCTTAATTTTGAACCATTTTCATACAGTAGACAAATTTAGACAAGCTTAATTTCTATTTATAGTAAAGTAAATATATCATAAACGGTCAGAGAGAATGTAACTCCAGCTGGCTGCAAACATCAGAGTTAATAATTTTAACTCGAAAACGGCACATGTTACGGGGAAAGAGCCAGCTACAGCATTATAGAGAGTCTTTGATTTAGCATGAAAAGACATTCTGAGAGCAATAACACTAAGAACAAAACGTGTAAAATGCGTACTTTTTATTGTGATTTTAGTATTAGAAAATGAAGCAGAAAAAATTTAGTGAACTTTTGGTATAGCATCGTTTTTATTAAACGTAGTCTGTTATCGTCGGTATGGATTTTAAGTGCTGTGTGTCAACTTTTATTATAAGATATCATATCTAATTACATTCGTCTATGCATTGCGATTTAGAGTAAAAGTTTTCAAATACTCCGTCGCAAATTACCGACGGACAGTGAATCATCAAATTGATTAAGTCCAAAATCTCTTACTGTTCTGAAGCGCCTTTTAATTATTACTTCTGCTAAATTTAATCCACTCTTAATGAATATATTTTAAAAAAACATTTTTAATAGTAATTATAATAGTTTTGTAGAATCACCCGAATTAATATTTTACCCCTTGTTTTCTCATTTTGCTGAATTTTAAAATCTAAACACCGAAGTTTTTATGAAATCTTGTCAAAAATATTAATAAAAGTATAGTACTATATCTTCGTTAACTATTCTTACAAACATACTAAAACAGAGCTATAGATCATTTTACCGAGTGGACGAAAAAAAATTCAAATCTTTCAATCGGCCTCTGAATTCACCCCAAAACATAATTGAGCCTTTTCTTTCTACACCCCTGGCATTCGTTGGAGACAAACAAATCTCCCCAATAATCTCCATGCTGCAGATATCCGGAATGGACTTGCAACTGTAACGATTGCCGTCTCCAATCCCGCCAAAATTGCAACGCCGCAATTCCTAAAGCAAATACAATGCAGTTTATATGGAAATGGGAAACCTAGGTTCTGGAGGCCATGATGAAAATATCATAAGGGATATGTGCTTCTACAGGTATATGATAAAATAAGGATATTTTTTTCTGGGGAGGGGGAAGGTATATTTTTCTAATGTTTCTTTTATCAGACTGAATGCTAGAATTTCACAGAATTCAGTTTAAGAGAAACTATAAAATGAATTCTTGTGTTGGTTAAAAATATATGTATATGAATTAACTCGAAAAACATGCATCTAAGCAATATTTATTAACAATATTGATAATAATTTAAATTAATACGTTCTAACAAGAAAAAAAGATAATTTCCTGAGAATTCTTACCATAATCTTTCTTTAAAACTCCTGATATTGATTTTTTTTTCTTCATTAGATCTTCATTCATCATTCCTGGTGTATACAAGGTATTAAACATATAGTGTGACAGCTTAAATCTTTAAAATAAAAGTAACTTCATTAAGATATTTAATTGTTTTTTTGTCAATATAAGTGCTTATATTTGAAAAAAAATATGAGGTTGAACATAATAGATTCTTATATTAAATATAAGGCAATTTACATGAAATTGGAAAATACATTTTTTTGAATAAGTATGAGGAAAATATTACTAACCAAGGATGCTTGCTTTTACGCGAGTGCCATGAAATGCTTCATATTCTAATGAATTTTTTTATACTCATTATTTATTCTGTACTTGGCAAAGTGTATGAGAAACTATAAAATGAAACTCCAAATAAAAATCAATCTTTTAGGACATGATTTATTGAAAAATTATGTTATGTTTTTTGAATTAAGGCAAATTAGTTATATGTTATCATTTCTTTCCAATATGTCTTCATTTGGTACTGTTGCAAAGAAATAGCTTGTTTTTATTGGTTGTTATGAGAAATCTGCAACTCCAGATGCTCTACATAAGGAACATGTATTCGCTCAAAAATATCTATATATTAATTAAAATAAATAAATTAATTAACATAAATTTATTAGAGTTAATAACTTTTTATTACAAAAAATTTCAAGAACACGTAAATATATTTTGCATATTCTACTTACTTGCGTGCTCCCAAAAATGTTTTACTGCAACTTCTCAAAACATTTCATACTGCAATTTTTCCCTATTAAAAAGTTAAATTAATTTATTTTTAGAGAATTTTCGAAATTAATTATATATCTCAAACTAAACCTCACATTTTTTTAAAAATCTAACACCAATAATTAGACTAAAAATATACTAATAACATTTTAAATTAAAAAAAGATATTTTATTGCCCTTAATCGTATCCGAGGAAAATTCAAATACCAATATTTGCAAACCATGCAAAATGATTCAAGAGCAACTAATTCCAATAAAATATTGCATCCTTCAAATATAATTTTTATCTGTTTTCGAAAGAATCACCATTTTCTATGAAAACTACTTTCTTCAAAGTAATAAAAATGATAAGCCATTCCCATGTTTACTTAAGGTCTTTACAAGCATAGCTGGTATTTCTTATGTCTATACATATAAATTAACCCGAGATCGTTAAATCCTGTACCATGCGGGCGCATCAAATAGAATTAAGCTATGTACGTAATTATATATCTCATCCTGAAAGAATCTCCACAGATTTCTCTTTAATCTCAACGCTCACTCTTTATTCTCACAGCACCTATGAAATTTCTCGGAATTGAATCAAAATTACTTTTATGATTCAGATAGGAAGGCTACATATCACGATTATTTTTAAATTGCATTTCAAAAATGTTTAAAAAGAATGTTTTAAAAATTTCTTCTTTTAAAAATTGAAGATTGCCAAAAATTTATAGATATATGAAGTTTAGTTTAGTTATATTAACCATAGTTACATTAAGTTATTTTAAAGCAACACTAGGGCTGTTTTGGGACGAACCTCGTAATTTTAAACAGAGGTCAGATCACGAGGACGAAACCTCAGCTGGAACCCCAGTTCCAAACTTCCACACTTCACCATCAAGAATATGTTTAGTCCCGATGGATTTAACATTCATTAGAATCGCTTACATGACAGTTTTTCGGTGGAATCGGTCTCCAACCTGAAATCCTTTGGTACCATAGCCGAAACCTCACCGCGGCCCATAGATCTATGAGAAATGTTAGTATGAATAGATTTTCTTACATGTTTACGTAAGTCATTCTGAAATAAAATACCCTGAAGCTTAGTATTAAAATTTCTATTTTTGTATTTTATTTTTACACAAACCAGAAAACTTATCCCATCATATCTAATTTTCTACTATTTAGTAGAAACTTAAGAAATCGAATTTGTTCGCATTTTTAAAAATCTTTTTTATAAATAGTAAATGGAAAAACATTGTCCTTACACTTTTTTTTTGTTGTGAATTGCTATTTCAACTTTTTTTATATGTTAACGGAGGAATGCAGTCACAATTATAATAGAACTTTAGTCTGATATCTTAAACGATTTTGATGTTATTTATCACAAGTTTTTTTTTACATGCATGATAAATGCGAAATATACTGAATAATAAAAAACTGTGTATTTAAAAAAAATCCATATTGCTTTTTAAAAATGCTACTACATTTATTCTTTTTAATCTAGAAATCGTCTGCCAAAGAAAAAAAAATGTCGTTGAATTATAAGCCAAAATGAAAGAGCTAAAGAAACAAAATGCTAGTCAGGAAGAAGGAATTTATTGTGAATTCTTTCAAAACAGAGAAAAAGTAGCATTTAATTTGAATATTTAGCGGGTATATATATTGTTATAAATACAAAATAGAAAAAACGACAAGTGCGAAATGGTTTTTTTTTCTGTGTACCAGATGTTTAATGGAAAGAATTTCTTTTCACAGCAGAGTGGAGAATGAAGTTTTATTTTCTATGCCGTTTCGCTTGTCAAAATTAAAACTTTTTAATCTGAATTTCGGCTATGAAAGAATAAGGAATACTTGGAATAAAAATAATTTGTTTTCCTGTTATTTATTAAAAAACTCTAATTTGAAAGTGATTTCTTTACGCATAGAATTTTATAATTCATTTTGAAATAAATATAAAATAAATTATAAAAGCAAAAAATAATTGAGAATACTGAAATATAATATGTGATTTCTAAAATATTGGATTTATCGCAATTTTACAATGACTTTTTCATATGCATATAAAATAATTTCCTTAATATAAAAATTTAAGTTTCACAATCAGAAAGAAATTCTGTATATTAAAAAAATATTAAATCTTAAAAGTTATTTATCACTCAATTAGATTAGATGTTTTGACTTTTAAAATGTCAAAATGTTTGGAATCTGATTATTCTGGGTAGATATAAATTTAACATTACTTGAAGTCAATCTTAAATTCATTTTAGGTTGCCCTTAATATAGCTAGCAAAATAAGAAAATTAAATTTAAAAAACAATAAGGAAAAAATTGGATTAAAATATTTATACAATGAAATATTAAATAAATTTCAAAGATTGTGAAACATTTCTTAAGTTTGCTGATGGTACAAATATCATCAATAGAAGATAATAAATTGAAGTTAACTTTTCGCATTTATATTCCTTAATATTGATTTCTTAGATCGCGAAACATATCAAGGTTATGTTCAATTTCATGCTTATTCTCCGCCAGAAAACATCACAAAAAGAAATATATTTTATAAAACTTTTAAATGATTATTCAAAATGAATTCATAAGTATTATTTTTGCCGCAGATTATTAATTTCTGCATTTTTTATTCTGCGAATGACTGACAATTTTCGTGTGATCCAACTGAAAGATGCTTAAGCTTCTCATTTTCCTAAAAAAATTCGAATTCAGATGACTTGGAGAGCAGGACCACCAAAGATTATCTTTAAAACATAAGAAAATATTCCTACCACCTTCAAAAATAGCAATGGCAGCATGCGTTTAAGCATCTGATATACAAATGAAGACCTCTCCATAATTGATAACTATTCAGCAAATATATGCATAACTATTCAGCAAATATATTCAAAAACAGAAAGTTTTCAGAAAACCTCCCTTTTCCTCAAATCCATCTGAGCGAGCGTCTCTGACGACGCCTCTAAGGACCGCGGTGGCCTGGTGGTAAGGTCTCGGCTTCGGAACCGGAGGGTTTCAGGTTCGAGACCTGATCCCACCGAATAACCCTCGTGTAAGGGGGTCTATTGACGTTAAATCCGTCCTGACCAAACGTCCTCCCGCTGGTGTGGTGTGGTGTGGAGAGGGGGGTGCCAGCTCAGGTGTCGTCCTCGTCATCTGACCGCGGTTCAAAATTACGAAGTCCGTCCCAAAATAGCCCAAGTGTTGCTTCAAAAGGGACGTTAATATAACTAAACCTAAATCTGACGGCGCCTCTATCACACTTAAAGAAAAAGGGAAGAAAATATCTCATTGATATTCTTCAGTACTCGTTGAATGAGTGTCTGGGGCTTTTCAGTATTGATAGAGTTATTTTACCTTTACTTGATTAAGAGTTGTTTCAAAATTTCTTTTTAATTGTATGTATTTCATCAATAGGACACCTAAAATTCAAAAATACTTTGAAATGAACGATTTTGATACTGAGAGAGAGGTATAGAGTGAGAAATTAGATTAGCGTATATATTAAATTATCAATGGGAACATTTTGTGGCTTTACGGACATCCTGTCATTATATATCATTTGGCAGAAAGAAGATTTATAAATGAGACTGGCCATGATTTGTTTTCATTGAAGCTCGTGGAAGAAATAAAGTTCTCTAGCAATGCATATGAAAACTAGTATTCTTCTACATAATTTTTAATTAAAATAAATAGAGTGCATAATTCTGAAGAATTAATTAACTGAAATATTTTTCCCCATCATTTCATCTTAGCTACTTGCATTCATTTACTGCAATGCATGTCACTCGATATCTCCCAAATATTGTATGATTTATAGAATATATCTAAAATCAGTTCTATTCTTTACAGTTCTAGTCATTATTAACGGAAGCAATCACTATGTGTAAATATATCATGGTTTTTTAACAGTACATAGTTCAAAATTTATTCAATTAATCTCTTTTATCTTTTAAAAAAGTTCTACAAAAGTCACACTTCATTGAAAAACTTTGCATTAATTATTCCAAAGCATATTTAGAGCCATTACAATTAGCCGTATTCTTATACGGAAAGAATCGCATTGCTACATTGTGAGAATACTATCGTACATTTTATGTATGCGATTGAAGTCAGAAATCTAATAATTACTCAAAGAATGCATAAAGAATAATTTACATCATTAAGATCTATATTGGTATGGTGAATATTGGAATAAAGAAGGTCTTTTAGATATTAAGCTTCCTATATGTGATAAGCATGGATTTCTTGTTCTGTGGGCAAATTAAGAGCATCATTTAATCGCATTCGTCTGATGAAGATCGAATGATTTGATTATCAGTAGCTACTGATAGTGAAGTCATTATATAGTCGAGATAGTCTAGTCATAGACAGACTCTTGATAGTGAAGTCATTATGTAGTCAAGATAGTCAAGACGTTATCAAATGTGTAAGGAACGTTGGCAGTTTTACTAATGCATACCATTCTTTGAGCCGTCGCAGTGAATCATTTTTTGTACCATCTCCAGATTTCAAAAACATAGATTTCTCGTTCATGGAACGAATTATGACCATGATGTAATCATATTGGTCTGATGAAGATCTAATGGCTTAATTATTAGTGGCTGCTGCAAATATGTTAAGAATGCACACCAGTCTTTGAGCCGCCACAATGAATATTCTTTTCTTATACCTTCAGATTTCACAAATATGGATGTCTCGTTCTTGTGAAAAATCAATGACATAGTATAATCAAATTAGTCCAATGAAGATCTAATGGTTTGATTATTAGTTGATGCAGCAAATGCGAATGGCGTGCTTAACATTTTTAAATATATTTATCAAACTACACACCTCGTTTTGGATCTTGTTTTATATAATCCCTGTATTTGGCAGTTCTGAGGGTAAATTAAGAGCATCAATTACTTACATTAGTCAGATGAAGGTCGAATGATTTGACTAGCAGCAGCTACTTCAAATATGTAGGGCATGCGTGACAATTTTACGAATACACACCATTCTTTGAGGCGTCACAATGAATTTTCTTTTGTTCTACCTGTTCTACCTTCAGATTTTCACAAACATAGATTTCTCGTTCTTGTGACAAATCAAGAACATAGTGTAATCATATCTGTCCAATGAAGATCTAATGGCTTGATTCTTAGTGACTGGGACAAATGGGAGTGTCACGTTTAACATTTTTAATTATGTACAACAATCTACACGCCGCCATTATGGATTTTACATTATATTTTCTCAATATTTGACAAGCATGGATTGTTCTCAGGGCACATTAGGATTATGATCTATGTAGATCCGATGATAGTGATAGTGATTTGACTTTCAATCTTGTTTGCAAATGTGCATTTCATGTTTGATGTTTTAAAAAGTTCAGGCAAATTTTAATACATGTGGTGGTATGTAGATTATTACGATCTGTGCAGGAAGCAACAGGACGAATGTTGTAGGAAACATTTCTTTAATAATCACATTCACACACTAAACAATTGCAAACACAAAGACAAGACATTCTCGCGCGCGCTTCACAGTTCAGCGTCACATCTCCTTCTAATTACAATCGCAATGCATTATGGGATTACATATGGGATGGCTTAATCAGGTATCGCCATCTAGTATCCAAAAGAGAAGATAAGTGTAATGCAACTGCTACATACAAATATATTTATGAGATGGTCATTTCACTACTATTCTATTATCTTGTATTTCTATTAATACTATTCTATTATCGCTCTTTCAAGCACTTATTAAGGAAAGTTTAATCATTCCATGTATGTTGTAATGGACATTACATATTTTTCTCACTTAATTTAATATTTATTTTTAACATTTATATGATTTTTTTTTAAATTTCCATACCTGTTCTTTCAATACAAAATTCTTTTATTACAACCCCTTCTACTTGCTTTTATACTTTTATCGGATATTTTTCAGAAAAAAAATGTATTACAATTTATAATGTAAGATTTCATTTGAAATATCAATTTAAAAATGCTTCTTGAATAAAAAAATTTTTTTTTGATTATTAACATGAATAAAAGTTGTAAGAAATTACAATGAATGCAAACAAACAGTTTTATAAGATGAAAAGATATACTCAAAAAGATTTCATAATATTTATATGTCAAAAAATTATAAAGTAATTATAATCAAAAAATTAAAGAATTTAATTATAATTAAAAAATTAAAGAATGTCATAAATTTAAAAATAAAAATCTGTCAAGAGAATTATTTGTAAAATGTTTAATACATTTATTCATAATCATTCTTCTTTAAAAGTTACAACCATTAATTAAATTTAGTTTTTCTTATATAGGAACTCATTAATGCATATTTCTATGTTTTCCATTACTTGGTTGAAGGAGTTTCAAATATGTAAATTGAAGGAATGTAATAATAACGTTACGCTAGCTAAGATATTGCCCTATTAAAATATTAATGAATTCTTTATAAGTAATTTTTGTCTATTTTCAAGAATTTTGAAATTTTTTCGAGTTTTATTTAATAGTTAACAGTTTAACTAGTTTACTTACTAGTTAAACCTTTATGTTAAATATTATCATACATTTGTTTTTACATTCTACATCTCGTAAAGTTGTTTCACAATATTAATTACGGAATCTTTCATAGACACATAAGTAAAAAAAATAATTCTAATTTATGCAATAGCTCTTTATTTCATTGCATTTTCAGATTAAATTAGACTCTTTCATATATAAATATCACTGAAGAATTATCAAAAAGTTTATAATATATTTTGCAAAGTGTTTCACTGAATTACTTATTTTGTACCTAATGCACTATGTAATGAAATTGCGGAATCCAGACGATCTCACTGGCATTACTTCAAAGTAATATGGAATCGTTTTTAGAATAAATCAGGTTTAATTTATTCCAAATGACATCTTTAATAACAAGTTCTGCAACGCTTTCGAAAGAGCATTCTAATTTAAGTGTCGTCTGCAAGTGAAAAAGCATTGCTTCGGTCACTCGGTTGGAAAAGGAAGCATAACTTTAAGCAAAGATTGTCGCTTTAATGTCTCGTTATTTTTAACACACTATAATTATCTACAAGATTACTGGAAATCCAAGCAGAGCACTTTTGTATAATTGAACTAGAAAGGTTACATAATGATACATTTCTATCTTTTTTTTTAAATATTTTCACACATTAATATTTTTTTTAATTTTTTTTTCTGCCAATAAAAATAGGAAAACTGATATTCTCGGTGATATTTTTCTGACTGTTTAAAGTTAAAACTCGCTTGAACATTTAACATCAAATGTCACTTATTTGCAAATTATCTCATTTTTATTTTTTCAGACCAAAGAATCTTCCCTATTCCATAAACGTAAGAAAACTTCATTTTTATATCAAATTTTACCGCTCCTAACAGAATTCAGAAAACCAATTTTGTTTCTTTTTCCATCTATAGAGCTAAAGTGAGTCTTAGGGTACGGTTATATAAATCGAAAAAGTCTTTTGCTGTATACATTAAGAAATTTTATTCTAATCTTGAATTCCATTTCTCTCTTATTTTCGCATCTGAAAGATGAAGGAATGCAATCAAACGAAGAAAAAAAAAGTTCATAACCAAATATTTGTTCAACTCTGAAATGCAGGTTTTTATTTAACGTGTGATTAAAATAAATGAAGAAAGTAAATAACTAAAAACTAAACTATTTGAAAAATGTAAGAAACATTCTTGCATAGGTTAGGAATGATTATATCAGCTAGTAAGGAATAAAAATTTCAAATAAAGAAAGGAAATGGCGTCGAAGTATTCAGCAAAAGGATTCAGCTAGCAAATAAAATACAAAGGTAATACGAAATCCATCTGTATAGGAAGAATGGTACTGTAAATCCTTTTCAATAGTTCTTTTGTATTAAAAAGTAATATTTAATCATATTTAGCTCTTTGACTTATGGCTATAAATATAAATAAAATATTTGAATGTCAAGTAAAATATTTTCTTTCATTATTCAAATGTTTTGCATAAGCAAATAAAATTTTCCTTTTTAAAGTGTCACTGCAATATTATATTTTATTTTGTATCAATTTGGTATCTGAAAAAATTAAAGTTATTGTTCGCTAACGGATTTTAAAACACTCCACGCTTTTGCGCACGCGTTAGGATGAGTTTAATTCTTCAAAATAGGGGTGAGAGAAAGATGAAAGGACGAGATGTTTGCATTTATTAATAAAGTAAACTCGGATTACTCATAAACTGAATTAAAATAAAATAATATGATCAAAAACTACACGATATTCACATACAAGTGGAAAAAAAAACTGAACGATAAAGTTTACAATAGGGCGAGTATAAAAGCCAAGGAATGACGAAGAATTCCGGAAATGCGTTCATCTTTCCGCGTCTCGCCCCTTATTGAGAAATAAGCATCGACAAGTAGTCGTCCCAGGATACTGAAATGAACAGTATATCATTTCATTTCAATAACAATGAAAAATTTCCTTCTCCATTTTTTTAAAGGACTAATACGTTGGTTGATCAAGGGAAGACGGTGCTTTATTCTACAAGGAAGCACAAGAAACATTAATAAAATAAACCAAGGTGAGCGCGATGAATAGTACTTTTAAAAATTGCAACACCAATATTCTACTTGAATAATATATGAGAGCAAGGGGCATACATTCACAATACGGTAACGCTTCAAATAAGGAATTAATTTTTGAGTAAGAGCTTATATCTTTTATATATACCAGGAAATTCTGTAAGAAAATTTCATTCAAAATATGGAATTTTCTAGAAGTATTGGTAATAGAAGTAATCCTAATAGAGATATCACCACAATTCTTGTATTTTCCACAAAATTCATTTTCGTTCGTAAAGAATTGATAAGTTTCTTATCACAATTGAAAGTTTCTTATCACTTATGACTTGGCATTCATTATGAAAATATATAAATACATCTTTCCAGTGATGATAAAAATTTTTTGTTGAAAATCAATAATATAGAATCTTAATTATACTCTACGTTTTCTCTACAGGAAATGGCAAAATTCAATTGCACCAGGAGAATATTGAAAAAGTTTAAGAACTTATAAAATATAATAACTCTATATTATATTCTATATAAAATAACTATATATATTAAAATAACTCTATAATCGTGGAGGATTTTTTTCTCAACCTAAACTTAATCCCGCGGTTGCTTTTAAATTGAATGGAAAATGAATGCCTGTTATAGAATTCAAACAACAACATTTGAATTAAATTACTAAAATAATTACTATATCCTGTATCTATGTATGTTTATCTAAAGTATAATAGATGCTAAATAGTCAAATACAAAACGAAAAAGAAAAAAAAAGTAACAGTTAAAACTAATTAGAAGAATTTTTCCATATAGTCTGTTGTTTGAACTTTTGTTCTGTTTAAAAAGAATAGGAACGAATAAAAATTCCATCAAAAGAAATTTTGGTGCATCAAATTTTGGTGCAGAATTTGCTTACGAAAGAGACACAAATAGTGAGCAAATTCAGCCTTAAAAGAAAAATGGTATTGTAAATTTATAGCGAAAGTTCCCGAATACTGTTTAATAAGAATATTTCTCAACCGGAATTAACATTATTAACATGAACCGATCGATTAATGCAAGAAACATATACTTTCTTCATAATAGAAAACTGTAACCTATTTTTCTATTGTTCCTTTATTTTATGTAAAAAACGTCATGTCTAGCAGGAAAGGAGTAAATAATAATGTCATAATCATTCTTTTTGTTTCCTCATCAATTTCCTTAAAAAAATTTTAATACTTTTCGCAAACTTTAAGGGCGAAATGCATAAATAAAGAAATAAAAACCATTTATCTAAAATGTTCAGATAATTTACAATATGAAAGTAAAATATGAAAACATTCTCTATTATATCTATTAGATTATATCTATTTCTCACAATACGGTAGATTATAACTACGGTATGGATTATATCTATATCTATTACAATAAATGTTAAAATTATTTTTATCTTTATATCCACATAGAATTATTACATTTGAATAAAAAAGCAAAAACACCTTTATCTATTGGAGTTCAACATCGATTTAAATAATGAGATATTTAAAAAAGAATTCTGTATAAGAGGATTTATGAAAGAAAATGGAAATTTATGGAAGCACGATATATGGAAAATTTTTTTATTAACTATGGGAGTAAAAATAAAAATTGTTGAGCTTTAACATTAGAAAGCGTAATTGAAATCCTTTTGAATTTGGTTTTTCAAATAAAAACTGATAAGTTTTTTAGAAAAATAATTTTTGAGCTTGGAAAAAAAAAATTATATATATATAAGTATGCATATCTAAATTTTCAATAATTCTGGTATTATTTCTAAGTAAGGGATTTATTAATCGAATATATGCTTTTTTCAGAAATTAATATTTCAGAATCAAAGAATAAGCAAAATCGTAGAATCTAGAAAAGAGGTCTTACGTTTATTTCACTATTTTTCTGCTTTTTTTTCCTTTTTATTTTGAGATTGTAATTTTTTTTCGAAATAAGGAATTTACAAAGAGTTATTTTTTATTTGCTTATCCATTTGTATTTCAATTATTATTATTTTTTACATATTTACAATATTTTTCAATTTCATTTTGATATAATTTTTGATGAATCTGTGTGACATTTTTTCCTCTTTTAACCACCAGCAGCATTACTTCTATCTTCATTCTGATGCTCCTTTCGCCTAAATTGGATTTTCCCGTTTTCTGCATCTCCGGAAAATAAAACCAGATGAAAAAAAACGGGAAAATATCCAATCGAATTAATGACATTTAAGAAAAATATTTCCCGGGAATATATGCTAAATATTACTTTCATTTCAGATTTTCTAAGTAAGTAGAAAATAAAAGCGCCTGTGCAGTTTACTTAAGAGTTTTACTTCAAGAAAATTCCCACAAACTGATTGCACATATTTTTTTAAGCAATTCTGTTATATTAGAAGAGAGAAAAGGATTTTGAATTACATCGCTTTTGCCAGAGGAGAACCTGATAGTTAAATTAAAGAGTTTCTTCACGTGGTAAATAAATCAGAATATTTTTTAGTTTAACTACTCCTTTCCCAGAAAAACCGAACATTTACGTGCGATGATTTTCCCTGAGATTTGAGGGCTCTCAATAAAACTCGCGATATTTTTGGTTCATTTCTAATGAGCATCAATACTTATTTATATTGAATTTCACAGAATTAGAAATGATGTCGATTGCAATAATGTTTTTTATCGATCAGAATAATGTTTGCTGTCGATCGAAATAATGTTTGTTGTTGATTGTAATAATATTTGCGAATAAATGCTTGAAATGTGCGTGGATTGTTCTATAATTTATTAATATGTGATGTGATCTTATGAAGCTATATGATAGCAATACGGCAAACAGTAGCACGATAAGCAAACATATGATTCGTGTCGAATGACATAAAATGAATAAACCAAACAAAGCCCTTTTCAGCTGGAGAGTAACATACAGTCGCTACAAGACTAATTCGGGCACCATTGGGGAGCAAAAACTTAATATTTTAATTAAAATGACTTAGAAGGATTTTTTAACAGTGAATTTATCGTACAGATAAAAAAAGAAACAAATAACCTCAATTCATAAAATTAAAATTAACAATTTAGATATAAAAGTAAAAAGAGGCATAAAAAAAGAAAGATATATGTCAACACGAATTAATAAAACAACAAATATCACGAGACCATCTAATGCATTACATTATTATTTCTGAAAACAGGTAAAAGATGAAACAAGAATTTGATAACGACTTTTCAAAAATGACCAAAAACAAACGATGTCGTACAAAATTTCGTTATTTTATTACTTTTGAATTAAAAAGATGATTAAGTATCTATATAAGCCGAAAGAGATTAAAGTCCTTTTTCTTTTTAAATCCTGTAACTTCGCATTTTGTCTATTTAATTCAGTTGTAAAAATCATAAAAAGTTCTTTAAAAAATGATATATATGTATATATGTAGATAGAAGATTATAAGAGTACATCTTGTATTGGTTTTTCCATATTTTAATTAATCAAAAATAGAGTGAGACTGAGGTGTTTATTAGCTTTAACTCCAAAAAACACTATTATTAAAAACTGATTTCTTGCCTTTTTTTTACTTTAAAATGTTGCAATTCTAATGCTATCAATTTAATTGTGAAATATCCCTGTCTGAAATATTTCAAATAGTTTTAAAAAATTGTGAATTTTTTTGAAGCTATACGTTTGATTAACCCTTTAAAGGGCCATTTTTTTCTAGTCATATTATGTTAAAATAATTTTAGGCTTGAAATTAGAATAAGAAAAGGGATTCATTTAGCTTATTAGATAAATTTAATTTGATTAATTAATTAATTTGGTTAATTAATAATTAAGTAACAAATCAAGACACATCATTTTGTCTGAGATTAAGAACTGCAGCATCTAAGTTTCTGACTTACTAAAAAATTTTGTCAGAACTTATGCCAACCTACATAATTTCCTACAACGATTGATAAATTTAGTGGGAAGCATAATTCCCATGGCCCTAGAAAGGGTTAAATTGGTTCTATTTACTTGCTGTAATAAAATTCAAACATTTTTGAATCGTTTTATATCATTAAATATTTAATCGAACGGTTTCCTCCCATTTTTGAATAATAAAATAGAAATATTCTGTTTATTCTAGTTAAATTTATATAGAGAACGGGAAAGGGAAATTATATATCCATCAAAAGACAACGTGCAATTTGAAATACATTATCTGGTCACATAAGTCATTAATGGCATTTTGATGTTATGAGACTCTATTACAGCAGAAAGGTTCATGTACGTAATAAAAACGAACATATGTAAAGCTATTAAAATCACAGCTTGTAGACAATGAGGGTCAAAAATACTTTGATTAGAAGATCAGGAACTTTAAAGTATGCATAATAGATGCAATTGAAATTAAATAAATCAATATTTTTTTTTAACTATTTGATTTTCAAATGAGGCTATTGTTAAATCAATCATACAATTTATGTAAGTATATATAAATATATATTTTCTCAAACAAAGTCTGTCTAATTCGAAGCTAACGTAAAAAGAATTCTTTGAAAATTTATGTTCTATTATATAACCCTCTACCTAGTAAAGAAAAAAATCAGGCACGAAAAAGTTATACACATAAAAAAAAGAAATATTTTACTATACACTTGCAAAAGCACACGTCGCCAGCTTATGGTATCTCCCTCAAGCTCTCCTTAACCTTGATTTTCCATTTCCATGTAAACTGCATAGTGTTTACTCTAGGAGTTGCGGCGTTGCAATTTTCCTGGGATCAGGGAAGAGAGCCGTTGATTCTGGATGACTGCAACACGTAGAATGTTGGGAGTGTTTGTTTATTCCAACAAATGCCCGAGGACGTTGGTAGAAAAGGCTCAATTATGGTATTGGTTGAATTTAAAGATGGGTTCTTAAGGTTTGGCTTCATGATAGATTCATTCTAGCAAGGTCTTAATCAACTTTCTTTAGATTTCATGGTGTTAATACAAAATGAGTAAAATAGACGGTAATGTAAAGATATTTGAAACTAGAAACTAGAAAATATCATTTAGAGGGTCTTTCAAATACTTAATTTCTTTTATATCACAGGTGTTTTATAATACTTATGTCTTTTTCCTGTGATATTTCCCTTTTATGTTATACAAAAAGTTTGTTAAAATATTTGATTATCACATGTTTCATGATTACAGTGCCGAGTAATTTTGACCTCTGATAGTTGAATAATTTATGTCCAAGAATTTTCTATGTCTAAACATCATTGATTTTATATAGTAAATATTTTACTGTGCTTTGCTTAATAAATTCAAAAGTATATTGTTCGGTATATTATAATTACTATTTTTAAAAGTATTGCTCTTTATTATTTTTTTTATATAAATTAGTGTTTACGAACATAGTGCATTAATAATTCTAGAACGAAAGTGGAAAAAAATTGCCAAGCGTATGAATCAGAAGGAAATGAATATAAATAAAGTATTTTGTGAATTATCTGTCGATATATTTCAAAGATTACTATTTATTCTATTAATAATTTTATTTTGCTCTCCTTTGTTAATAATTATATTTTGCATTATGAATCATATGTTTTTTCCAAGATTCTCTAAATATAAATTTTTTTAAGTAGGGCTATAT
>JAPMOR010021689.1:0-31658 GCA_026543865.1 Argiope aurantia
AATAATTATGTTTATTTAAAATAATTTTGTATAAATTAACTCAATTTTTAAAATGATTTAAAATATATAATTTTAAGATGAAGCTGAATGATATTTGTAAATGATAAAACAGAAAAAAATAGAACAAAATGCATCGAAACTTGTTATGCTGACTAAAATATGCAGATTTATAAATTGTGAATTTTTCAAAATTCTGGAAATTTCTATTAAAATGGACAAAATCCGAAATCGATGCTTAAACAATCGAACTTTTCAGGTCAAAGTTATTATATTATTTACTTTGAAATTTTTTTACAACATTTTTCTTTCCCATTTAGTAGATTTCAATAAATCGTGTCCCACAGATTTATTGTTTTCATAGACAATACAATCATTTAAATTTCGAATGAAGTTGGATGAACTTTTAAAATTTGACATAAAAAAAGGCAAAATTTAAAATTAATTGCATTTTGAAATCTAAATTCCGCATTCAGATTCGTCATTTGTATAAAACGAATAGGTGAAGATATAATACTACGGGAGATGATTATAAATAAAATATTTAAATTTGATGAAAGAAAACGCTCATAAAATTATTTTGCACGCAAACAAAAATATTCTTCGATTCTTTAAACGTGATAAAGGAATTCAGACGCGTTAAGTACATGGTATATATGCAAGAAGTATGATTAAAATATTTAAATATGATGAGCGAATACATTTAAACTTATAACAATAGAAAACCTCTTTTCTTAGTTTTTATCTTCAAATATATTTACATAAAAATGCAAATGATTAAGATAATTTAATCAGTTTTCTAGTATCTTTTAAAAACATGTATTTACAATTCAAATAACAGTTTATCAATAATTTGTCAGTGATCATGTATTTATTTTATATCTCAAGTTTTTAATTATTATTTATTTCTGCTTCTTAGTGTAACTTAACTTATAAATCTTTTGCAAATTCTTCCTATTTCAAAACATTCATGCCTGCACCGACTAGCGAAATAACATTGTGTGTTAAATTAGCTAAAATCTTAATTTACATTTCTTTTTCTTTTTCATTTTCAAAACATCTAACCTTTTAAATTATAAATGTCCCTAAAAAAATTAGCTGTGCATTCTACTTACATATTAAATAACACGATATTTTCAATGTTTTAGAGATAATTAAGTAACATCACGTTTTTAATTACATTTTATCAGTGAAAACTTTACCATCAGTTTAATATACATGGGTTTAAACTTTAAAATCACTCTCAATATGTCTGTTGATAAATGTTTACTGGAGATATAAAACTATTTTTAAAATATACACTTCCAGAAATAAGTTATTCTATTTAAAATTTGTACCACATTAAGAATCGCGTTCTTTTCATATATACATCGACTCTGTTTGCATAAAATATGCATACAATTATGTGTTCTTTGGGAGATGTAAGCGTGTTACTCTTCTGTTCTCAGATATATTCGTAATATAAATGTATTCGTATATTAAATCCTTCAAGCAATGAATATCATTTGAAATGGTAAAGAATTTCATGCTTTTATGTACGTTTCGAGAAATTTTGTATTAAAAGCTTTTTATACTCAAAAATATTACTTAAATCTGAGACTTAACTGTAAGTTACCTCATTAAATCTTAGGAAGTTCATGCTTTTATGAACTTTTCAGCAAGTTTTGTTTTAACATACGTTTGCATTTTAAAACAAGACTTAAATCTGCGTCATTTAACAGCAAATTACCTCATTAAACTATAAAATAAACTAAGAACGAGACGTTTGGGAGATTAAATCTTAAATCAAAAACTTTTGGAATAGTATATTTAAAAATTTCTAATTATCCATTGAATCTGAAAGAAAAGATGAATTCTTAAATTTGATCTCTTAAAATTAAATAATTACAAATTTGAATAAAGATATGTTTTACATAGTTATGAATATTTGATAAGATAATTAGTATTTGTTAAGTCCATCTAAATTCATTATGGAGAATTCTTGATGAACCCTATTTCGAAGATCAGTCGAATTTATTAACTCAAATAACAAATACTATTAAAATTATGATGCATTAATGGCGAAACTGTGAATAGAATTAATAAAAATGCGTTATAAGGTTTGATAATGCAAAGAAGTTAATTCCATTTTCACGACAACCATAGAAAGTATTGCCACAAATAATATTTGTACAAATCATAAACTCTTATGCATATCAGAGACAATTAGAAAAAAAATATTAAAACCCGGTGACAAATCCAGGAAAATGTGTTTCAATTAATTGTATTTTCATAAAATAATATTTTCTTGTGTTATAACGTTGAATATAAAAATTAATATGTTATGGTTAAAATATAAAGGAAAAATTAGGATTTGCGAAAGTTAAATTTCAAACAAATAGATAAATTGTATTCTTTTTTAAAAAGCACTAAAGATGCATATTTTTTTTTATTCAATTTTTGACTGGATTTTTTTTTCATCTGAAAAAAGAAAATTATTTTTGAAAAGGAAATAATTCTTTTAAAATGCATTCAAATCGCGGAATACAATATCGATCAATATGAAAATGTAGTGACAAAATTTAGTTTCCAATTCATGAAAGAAAGTAAACGTTAAAATGTAACAAATATTTACTAAGGATTTAACTTCCACATTTTTTATAGCTATAGTCATCGCACTAAAACAAATTCCTCTAGTGCTCTCCCTTGTTTTAAAAAAAGATTTCTTGCAACTGTAGTAATTCAGAAAGAAATGAAAATTGCTGTTCGAATCATTTGAAAAGTAAACAAAAATGTAAAAGGCTAAGCATTAAAAAATGAAAAACTGGAGAATTATCGCTTACATAATGGGCTTAGGAGACAATAGATTATTGAATCATTTAAGCTCATTCCACTTGGTAGGGGAAAAAAGTATTAAATTAACATTTTAATTCTAGCAAGATGGAATTCCCAAAGCTAAAGATAGTTTCGCTCCTCCTAATTGCAGGTTAAAGAAGTTAAACAGCAGAAAATATTTGAATTGTTTTATTTTTATGTCATAAAATTTTGATTCTTTTGTTATTTAAAAAGTCATTTCGTATTTGATGAAATAAAAATAAATAGTCTGGAGAAACATATTTTCAATGAAAATGAAATAAATATTATTTCTTTTTATACATTTTAGATTGAAAATGTTAAATACTTTTTTTTCATTTATTAATATTATGATAATTTATAAACTACCTTCAAGAACATTCGAAACCAAAAGGGATATGAAATCCGTTTATATGTAATAATAATATGCATGATCAAAATATTTACTAATACCTTATTCTCATGCAAGTACAGTTTATTACGATATTAATAGAGATTATTGAAATTAATGAACATAATTTTGTTTGTTGAAATTATTTCTGTTTTGTTTCTGAAATTATTTCTTCTTAATAAAAATACATATCATTTGTTTCCTGATATTATTACTGTAATTCAAAAATCGAAATGTTAAGTGAATCTAACTTTTGATTTACCATTTTTTATTTTTGCTAGAAAATTTCAATGCATGTAATAAAAAAACCTCAAACTATTTCACAAAATAAAGCAAAAACGACTTATTCCAAATATAGTTTTATTCTTTTCCGTTTTAACATAAGCACATATATATTTTTTATAGGAAAGGTAGAATCTTTCTTAAGGCATTCTTATTTTATATCAGTCGAGTTTTAGAGGGAGAATAGAAGTTAAGAGCATTTTAACAAAATACAATTAAATTAAATTCGCCCACTTATTTACTTAAAATTCATCTTTTCTATCTTCTATCTATTCTGAGTGTTTCTCTTTTCTTCATTTTTTTATTATTTAGAAATTAGCAAATCATTTCAAATAAAAATAGCGATGGGGAAAAAAATTACCCCAAAAAATTATGAAAATATTTTACTAAAAAAAATAAATACATTTAAAAAATTTATATTGATATTAAACCTATATTTTATTTCGTATCTCATATAAATATTTAATTTTTGTGTCCCATTACAACTATCTTAGAACAGACCTGCACTAACGGTGATCAAATAAAAAGAAAACATCTTATATTTAAAATCTTAAACAAAAAAGAAAAAAATAATAAATTAATAAAAAAAATGAATAAAATATAAAATTTTGGTGCCACATCATAATTGTTTTAGAGCTTATTTTAATGTTTCAAATCGTACTCAAATAAAAGCACGAATCATTAAAATGTTCTAAAATTCCCAACACAGAAAATTCGAGTGGAAATATTTCTTTAATGATGAAGAGGATGAGTTATGTGCATCTATCTCAACAATCTCTACTACTAATCAAGATGGATGTGTATGTTGTCTGGAGCCCTACAAGCCAGACCGTTTGAGCTACTGCAATGAAATTTGGTATAATTACCTTGTAGCATGGGCAATTGCAATGGGTAGAAATTTTGATTTAAAATTTTAATGACTTAAATACCAAGTTGAATTTTGAGGCATTCCTGAATAAATTCTGAAAACATTGCACAAAAATGATATTTATGCCATTTCGAAAAATAATCATTTTACTAATATCAGATTAAACTAATACCCTAAATTCCAAAAATCGCATTTTAGTAGAAATAAAATAACAAATTAAAAAAAATCCTAAAATTTATCGTTTTATCCCATTTTTAATCAAGCGATTTTCTTCTATTATTGAGAGCTAAGAAAGAACTGTTTTGTGAAATTTGTGTAAGTATCAAGGCGGAAAAAGAGTGGATTTGCAATACTGCGAAAGAGAAAGGAATTGTACGATTTCATTTCAATAGCGCCGTGATGTCATGGAACTAATCAGCATTACAAACTTCATTTATGTAGTGAACTGAACATATATAAGATATTAAAATATAATTATTTTCATGCCTAATTTGATTAAATCATGACACGAAATTACGTTTAAGCGATTTGATTAAAATTTAATGTAATTATATCCGGTGAAGCAACTGAACCCCCCCCCCCCCCCTCTCGTCATAAGCGACTAGTTAGTAACAAAAAAACTGTTCGACGAGAGATTCTGGTCAGCAAAAACTTAGTCCTTGTGTTATGTCAGATTAAAGTTGCTGCTCAAACACAACGCAATAATACTGTCACATAAATTGCGTAATTAATTAAAAGTTGACTCTAGTTATTCCTCCTAAAAATAATAAATAATTGAAGTTATAATAAATATTGTTGTAAAAAGATTAAGTATTTTAAAAAATAGTAAATCTATCTTTAAAGGGAGTACAAGATCTTTAACTTATAATAAAATTAATTACGAAAGAATACTTGTGCTTGTTTAAATTATGTTAAGTAGTATTTCTGCATTTAATTTGTGGTTTAATTAGAGTTATTAATTAGGCAGGACATATTACTAAGGTTTCTTTTATAACATAGACAATAATTAATTTTTAAAAATATGTTTTGATGTTATCATTAATTTATAACTAGCGCAATTTAACACGAAGAAAAATATATTTAAATGCATCTTAGGTTAAACAAATTTTTTTACATAATTTCTAATTAGTATGTCTGAACATCAAAAGCTTATTAATTAGATTAAACAACATGTTTATACATTTGTACGAAACTTAGATGTTTCTTTGCATTGTTCGTTATAACAAATTAAAAAAGGAATAAAATATATCTTTAGGTTGTAGTATTTATAGATTTCGGATTTCATTAGAGATTAACTGTTTCTGCATTGATGATCATTGATAATCAACGTCAATAATATAATCCCTACTGTTAAATTAATGATACATTTAAAATTTTGTAAAGATGAAATATCATAAATTCTATTATTATTTTCATCTCAATTATCTGTTGCTGAAAAATTTCTGAGCTAAAGCCTTTTTTAGGTATATATTATAACTTGACTTAATCTCACGTTTTATTTCAAAATAAATTATTTTATTTGATCTCACACACATCTTCTAAATTAATATATTTTAAAATCGAAGTATGCATAATTTCTCTTCCTTTTTAAAAGGAAATCCAGTTTTGATTTATTATTAGTATTATTATTATTTATTTTTCTAATTATAAGGAATTACTTATTATAAAGAGAATCCTGAAATCCGTATACTCGTTTTTTTAAGGGATATTTTTCAAAGAAAAAAATATTTGCACTTGCATTGTGATTTATCTAATTTAATATGAAATTTATTTTTGTAACGAAAATGGCTACGTATTCTTATTGAAAATTTGAAATATTAGTTCATCATATTAATTTGATAAGAAAACAAGAATTTTCGTTTTCATCAACGAAAATTGTAATAATAATTTTAATTTTAATATTTCAGCGATTATTAATCAGAAATATTTATATTGAACTAGATATATAAGCAAATTTAATAATTGTTTTTCAGTTATTTGTATATTTATTGCGCTAATTGCGCTACCATTTTTATATTTATATATTAAAATCATTTACAGATATCATACTTGGGGAAAAATTTGCTCGACATCAAAGAACGTTTGAAATGTTCAGAAGACTTTTAAGTTCAACCAACAGGAGATATTTTCTAATTAAATAGAAGAAAAAAAACACCGAGTTATTTAAGTGCAAACATTTTTAAATAGGGGAAATATGAAAGGAATTAGTGAAAATAATTTGTATGCGATATTCAAACTATTTTAATTACTTTTTGTATTAAATGGTTTACAAATTTGCTGCATTAGTTAATGATGTGCAACTACAAAGAAGTATTTATTCATGATGTGTAACACTGTGTCTCATACATTGTTGTTTTATGTCTCAATCAAATTTTTATCGATTCTTCCCAGCTAATAATCATGTAAGTGTGTGTGCTGGCGGTCTAATTTAAAGACCAACACAAGCAGCATATTTGGCCTAGAGCTGCTAAACTTGGCTAATATATATTTTGGAGGGTGAGAATTTGCGTCCCATAGTGAGTGTTTTTAAACTTAATTGTAATTAATTAAAAACATGATACATTTTGACCTTAATTCTTTTATCATAACTTCCCGAAAATATAACAGCACAAAAATAATTTGTATATCATTTTAAAATTTGAATAATTATATATTTTAAATGACAATTATTTTGCCAAAAAATTGTTTTTGAATTTTTAATGATTTTTTAAAAAACAGTTTTTAGCATATTTTATAATATTTTATTATATTATGAAATTGATACCATTTTTATTGTTATTACTGATAGTTCGTTTTGAATTTTTTTTTCTTATTTTTGATGATAAAGATAGGACGACTTATTTTTCAATTTTTAATAGATTGTTTTAGGAATACTTTCAATATTTTAAAAATTATGTTGTATTTACAGTCATTTCCTTAATTCCTGAATATAGCGATATTGAAATTTTTTTATTGCATCTATTTTTAAAAAAATGCTTTTTAAAAAATGCTTTTTACTTTAAAATAGCATATATATATACAAATAGAAAATTATGCAAATGTATTGCACAAAGTGCAAAGCAGTTTTTTTTTTTTGAAAAAAATTGTTGACAAATCTTTAAAATAAAATTACATAAAATATTTAATTACAATTTTTGATTACTGTGAATCCTAACAAATGAATTGATCACTAAATGTGGCCGTTTTGAAATAATATTAATAAAGATATTTAAAATGAATTTTCTTCATAAGTTTTTTCAAATAAGAATGTTTTAAAAAATATTTAAAAGTAAAAAAAAATATTTAATATAATTTTCAACAAATAAAGGTTAATTTATATCATGTGTAAACTACTGTAAGACTAAATACAAGTACTGTGTTGAAGCCATTGATAGCCTGTTCTCTTCTGTTCATACATATATATGCTCTGTTATAAATTTTATAGATACCTTGAAATAATTTTTATAACCTGGATTTAATATAGAATTTTTCAATAAAATGTTTTTCAATCCACTTTATAATAAAAAATAATAAAAATCTGATAATAAGTAACTATTCATTATATTTATCATAAATAATAAGGATTAAAAATTAATTGAATGATTAAATATTACGCAAGATATTTAGTTAATAATGAAAAAACAATATATTTTGTAATCCAAAATTAAGCTTTTAAATCATATATTGTTATTAATAGAAAATCGTAACAGTTTCGTAAAAAGTAAATTGATATTAAAATTACGCTAATAATAATAATGCTAAAAAAATTCTAAGTTCAAAATTCAATTTGAGTCATATGGATAGTCATGGATGAAATTATAATGAAAGTGAAGAAACAGAAACTTTTTCAAAATATTAGATTAGCCTAATTAAATTAGGAATGCATTAACAAACGATGCAACGTGGTTAAAAAATTGAATATTTTATTCCTTTTAAGACATTTTAAATCTATATAATACATGCATAGCATAATACAGAAAATTGAAATAAAGAATGTATTTAATAAAATTAGGATTTTTACTTTCCTGCAGACATTTTAAAATCCAAATTCAATATTTGATGTTACTTCTAACAATAGAAATTAAAATAATTTCTCGTACTAATGAAGTGAAATGTATGTGTACGAGACTCGCTTTAGACCATCTGAACTAGTTATCAATTTTGACACACGCGTTTTAAGAGACAGGGACATGTGCCCCATTTTAAGATTTAAACCATTGGGATAGATCCCTCTGAAGTTTCCTGCATATTTTCTAATAAGTTTGTCATTCTCTTTCCACCGCAGCTAAAATAATGTTTGTTAGGCAAGGCTGTGATTGCCACCAAGATGTAAAATTTCAGAGCGCCTCACATGAGAATCGTGTGCTTCGTGATGTAGGAAAGAAAACCATTGTTAGTGTGTTAATTGCATGGCATTGAAAAACAATAATTACGCCTATATAGCCTATTGCATTTTTTTTTACTGAATCATGCGTTCAATTTTTCAGCAATTAATTATTCTCCTATGGTTTAATATATTCGTGCCAGAAAATTGATTTTGCATTTCAGAGGTTTTTTTCCTGATTGACGGAAACAAATTTATATAAAGTCACAAGCTCACATGATAAAATTCATTGATTTAATTCATTGTGTTTACAGGCATGCAGACTTGACTGCTTAGCATTGCGGTCTGCACAGAAGAAATTTAATGCCGTCTGCAAAGTGCAGAAATGCCGTATGTGATACCTCCAGATGTATTCCAGAAATTGCAATGCGCATCAGATTTTATCTATCATACTGCTTACATTTTTTTTTCATTTAACTTGTCCACTTGTATTCCAACATAGAAACAAGCCGATTTTCGCTGAATAAATTTCTTTCAAAATGAGGTAGAAATCTGTACATTTGATGCGAAATTCATATACCAAATTTCACCCATACAGATCAGTATTCATTGTCCTGTAGAATCCCAAATTGAGTTTTTTGGACTGAGAATGTTTTGAAACGTAGATCTCGATTTTTTTTGTGAAGATTACAATAAGTTATCTTTTTATACTTCGTATATGAAAAAGTAAAAATTGTCTTTTCAATGAGAAAAGTTTAACTGTCTTTCAAATGTGTCCTGAATTTTGTCAATTTAAAAAAAAATATTTTTTCGTATGATTTTTACCAATAGACTTCATGGTTATTGTAAAAGTGAATTCATTTTCTTGTATCATCAGATATTTATTGGAGTGGTTGAGAGCCAAGGAAGAAATCATCTGCTTATTATCTGTTCAGTATACATGAGGAATCAAAGAGAATTTACATAACTGCAGAAGTTTATGTATAGTTTAAAACAAATTATCCAGACACATGAGTTAAAAAAAAACATGTCGTCGTATTCCATTGTAAAGATTTGTCAAACATGTACACAGCATATAGAGAAGATATAAAAAGCTCTTTAAAAATAAATTCCTAACTCCCTGAAAGACTTATGAAACAGAGACGTAATTGAAATTAATCATTACCAATTTTCCCTGCCCTTCAGCTGGTTGGTTCCCAACAGTGTGTAGTTATTAAAATCAATGCATGATTTAATAATATTAAAATAAGGATACTGTACATAGTAAAAGTTAAAAAAAACAGAAAATTTACGCTTCGACAAAATTAACTAAAAAAAACCCTTTGAAATCTTGCTTAAAATTCGCGGAAATAACACGAAAATAATTATAAAATTTCCACTTCTAGAAATGAATAATTACCCAGATATTGGACGAGAGAATATTTAAAATAACAGTGAAATGAAATTTAAAAAGTAGTGGGCGAACTTTTATTTTGGCAGAACGAAAATGACAGATTCTGAAAATTCGAAAGCCGATTTCGTAGCACTTATTTATTTTGTGCTCACCGTTTTTCGTGTTCCTGTAGCACTTCCTGTTTGGTGACATGAAAATCTGTCAAAAATAATTCTCGAGATAATTTAATGAAAATGAAATGGTGGCGGAAATCTTATTTAGAATCGACTAGCAAACTGGTTAGGGCAAATAACTATTTGTAATTCCTTGCGACAGCGATTCTCAACCTGTGGGGCGCGCCCCCCTAGGGGGGCGCGAGAATATCCAAGAGAAAATATTATTTTAAAAAAATTGATTACCTAACTGAAAGGAAAGCACACATACACATACAAAACAAAATACATTTCGACATATTTAATAACTTATTAAAGTAAAATAACTTAATTAATCAAAACATACTAAATTAAAAACAAATTTAATAATTATTAGTGACTTTCTTGGACCTGTCTTGCAAAGAAAAGTTTTTCGAAGGAAGGCTTAGTATTAGAAATAGCCACTCTCAGTTCTGTTTCTATATTTTGTCTTCAAAGAAGCCACAGCGGAATATCCAGTTTCACAAAATTTTGATGTTGAAAATGGTAATAAAATGCGAAATGCCCTTGATTTTAGTGCAGAAAAATCTTCCTTATTACTGCCCAAAATTCAAATAGTGATTTATTACTAAATTGTCTTTTAGTTTCGCCACTTGTCGTGAAGTCTATAAATTTTTCTTCCTCATCCATTGAGAGTCCTTCGGGAGTCTTATGAAATGGATCCCTAATCCACTCGTAACTTGCTAACAGTTTGTCGTCAGCAAGAAAATACTTTTTAAAATTCTTTGCCAGCATGGCTAAATGATTTTCGGTGGTTACGAAAACAACTTTTACATGTTCTTCTTCAGCCTTGTAAGTTTTAGTACAATCATTCACATTTGCAAACATTGCTAGGTTTCTTTGCTTTAAATTTCTGCTCCACAATTCCAATTTTCTACAAAAATCATTAACTTTATCACTCGTTTCCAACATATGTGTATTTGCTCCTCGGAGTTGAAGATTCAAGTTATTTAATTTCTAGAATATGTCGACCAAGTAGCTCAATTTCATCACAAATAAACCATCGCGAAAATTCTCGGTCTCTGGTCTGTTTTCTTCTACTAGATAATTGGCGATTTCTTCTCTTTATTCATAAACACGTTGCAAAATTTTTCCATGTGATGACCAGCTTGCCTTGCAATAAAATAGTAATGATGAATGTACTGAAACCCATGTCTTTACAAAGTGCTGAAAAGATTCTCGATTTCAGGGGTTTCATTTATATATAATTTACTACGGTTACAACCGTAGTTAACACAATATTCAGACCAGCACTTATTGCTTTCGAAGCCAAAGCTTCTCAGTCACGCAACTTCGAGAAAAGCTGACACTGTACATCTTCTGCTATATCGCCAATTCGACGAGCAACAGTATCATTTGAAAGAGGTATGGACTGCAATTGTTTTGAAAAATTATCTTTAAACATAGTTTCTACAATCTCAATTGCTGCTGGCAAAATAAGCTCTTCACCAATGGTGTGAGGCATTTTTTTTACATCTGGATATTTTATATGAACTTTGTAACAGGCAATTAAGGCTTATTTTATTCACAAAGTTTCTTTAAAAATGATTTTTACTTTTTATATGATTTTAATTTTAATTCTAAGAATTCTCTGGGTTTGTTGACGTACTCACTATGAAGCGTTTTCAAATGTCTTTTATTAGGTTTCATGCTACGGCAACATTTTTGAGCAAATGATACTCAAGGGCCTTTCTTCTTCATTTACTTTAGTATTAGTAAACTTAAAATTTAAGCATTCTTGAGAATATTTTCTTGATTTTATTTTCGGAACCATGCTCGTCTGTGTACTTGTTGATGCTTGACTATCGTCTATTGCTTGCTTACTTCCGCTTAAAAATTTATCCACGAGTCTGTATAAATCTACTGCCGTGATATTTTATATGGTGAAATGCAATTAACACGAAAACATATATAACGTACACATTCCCTATAGACTCGATAGCGATAAAAGGATCGACTCGAATGAGACTGGCTGGAATTGAAACTTGCGTTATCGAACATTTTCCTTCTTCCTATGAGAAAAAATTTGCTCCGCACATGCTCGAGTCGGCATCGGTTGTGTGGATTCCCTTCCACAAACATTGCTTATTTTTTTCACTCTTGTTTAGTCATGCTTCTGTTTTATTTCTTTTATTATTCGAAAGAGTATTCTCGGTTTCTAAATTTAGCTCACCAAATCTAGATTAACTTTCATTAACGGATTTTTCTACTTTCACATTGTTTTAACGTTATCTCCCTGTTTGGCTTTCATTTCAAATATAATATTTAAATTTTCCCCGCTTTCATTCGCTTCATCTGTTTACCGCCGGCTTGTACAAAATGCAAGATGTGGTTTCTCGCCAACGTTGGCTCGCTTTTACTCTTGTTTTGGCAGTTAGTTAAAAATAATTTAAAAACAGAATCGAAAATACTCAATATACATTATTGTTGTATACATTTTATTGTAAGTGGGGGTCGCAAATACTGAAAGGTTGAGAAACGCTGCCTTACGAGATTCTTAGATAAATTGAGTGACTGTTTAGAACCTGATACTTATTTGGACAGACGGAAAAAAATGAATTATCAATAGATGCTTCGAAACAAAGAAATTTTTAGCAATTTTTTTTTTCTGGATTTCAGACATTTTTATTTATTTTTGAAAGAGAGAAAAATGGTATTTTGAAAATTATATTATGTATTAGCAAATAGTAGAAGAAAGGAAAAAAAATCAAATGAAGTAGTTATGAAATCAAATTAGTTAATATTAAGATTAAGATTTTTCTGACGCATGATCATCGAATGAGATAAGTCGTGCCGAAACACACACTTTTAGATCTAAATGCTTGAATGTATTAATAGCCAGATTCAGTGAAGCCAGTAAGAAAAATAAATCAATATTTAACTTAGACACGAACTTGAAAAAGAGAGCTAATTAAATTAAATATGATGAGAAAAACCAGTGTCGTCAAGTTTAATGGAGAGTTTCATTCTATGAACCTGTATATGTTCGAAATCGTCCCGACCAACAAAATTTCCGACAAATGTGCGTTTTTGGTCCTGTTGCTGAAATGAAATTTTAGGATGAAAGATAATTTGCGATCAGCCGCTCATACGGAAAGTAAATTTCCATTTTGTTTGCTATGCAAGAAAAATTACACCTGGTTTTGTGGCACAGGATTTCTTACTCTATCCTGGCTCAAAAAGTGAAAAAGAATTTCTCCTCTTAAAAGAACCCTGTTTAATTTATTTTCGTTAAAGTGCTTCATTCGATGTCTCTTGAGAGCTACACTTTCTTTCAAAATGGGTTGGACTAGAAAGTTCAACCCATTTTCCTCCACAATAGCTACAAGATGGAGCAAATTCCGCAAAGAATGTATATTCATATGTACAGTGTGTATATCTAATATGAAATCGAATAAAACGTCGTAACGGCTGTAAATTTAAAAATTCACTGCAAAAGCATTGATTTGATAATATAAAGTTTATTGTTAGCTACCATGTTTCATTCTTCTTACTTTTGAAAAAAGCTCTACTGATTAACTATCAATTGCTTATCTTATTGTAGAATTCAATGTGAGATAAGAAATCGACCAGGGTAAGAATTTCATTGCCTATATATACAGGGGAACGATTTTTGGAAATAAAATAAATGGCTTCATTTGATAAGTAATTAAATCAAACTGTTCCTTTTTCTTTGTTTAAACAGATATGATCTCCCCAGGGGTCACCTTAAAAATGGCGATGAGACGTTTTTGGCATGGTAATCGGTTCTCGCTACCTTGGTACTTACAGAAATCGTATGCGGTATCCATCTCCTACCCTTGATGACCCTTAGGACTCGAGTATAGCTCTCGTCTATGCTGTCGCGGTGTTTCGTTATTCAGTATTAATTTCGAATGCATTCGATGAGGATCCGAGTTGCCACTTGCGGTTAAGAAGATATCATTGAAGTTCACAATATTTAGCTTTTTTAAAACATAGTTGAAATTAAAAGATTATAAATTTTCAATTCAGAAAAAAGAATTAAATTGTTAAATATTTTATTCAGTGAAAATAATTGCATTGTTTTAGATAGAATTCTTAAAAAAAGAAAGATACATACATTCAGAACATATTCATAGCATACATTCATGCATGTATTCAAAATAAGAAGCATATATTTATACATATATGCTTGTTTGAGAAAAAAAATTTTCGTTTTCTTAATTACAATTGGTTATAAGATGTTCAATTCATATTTCAAAAAAAAAATATGTTGGAAGGATATATACTAAACAATGGATAACCATCTTCGAAATATTAACAGCTAAAACATTGCAAATAAGTGTCATTATAAAAACAGATTGAAAATTCGAATGTTTTATTTTTCTGAACTTAATTATTGCATTATAGGGCGTCTCTTGCACTAGAGATTGCGGTTGTTTCTGTTTCGCTCAGCATACTTAACAAACATGAATATAGTTCTCAACTGTCAAATCTAAATCCATCTGTATTAAGTGATTCTTAATTTAAAACTAAATCCAGTTGTAGGAGATATAAATTAATCTTTTATAAAAGTCCAAAAATAAAATCAAACCACCGAATATTCCACTCCATAAGTGTGGTCGTGGATAATTATCGAACGAGCCGAAGCAGCTAAGTTGTTCGTTTGTCTAAAACAGTTTATCAGTTAGTAAATATTTGTATAATTCGTAATGTTTGAAATTTAATATGCATTTAAAATTTTATTAATTTAATAATAATTACCTTTACTAATAATAAAGGATGCGTGAATGTTGGCACTTTGCAAGGCATACCATTTTACCTAAAGCCAAGAAATTTCACATATATATAGTACTTCAAAGAGTGGAAAAATCCACCTCGAAATGATTTATTGAAATTTTAATTGCAGTTTAAATTAATAATGAAACGACATTTTCATATTTTCTTTGCGATAACTTCTGAAAATTTTATTGCAAAAAGGTAGATTAAACTATTACACCACTTTAAATCTTAAATGTCTTTTTAATTTTACCTTTTCAGTTGATATGCAGATTTTTTTTTCCTCTAAATTTCAGAAATTTTCAAAGATAAGAATTGGTTTCTGCACTAAAATCTAAACTTCTTCCACAGTTTTGTCAAGTATTTATTTCCATTGTTGGAAGCTAAAGAAGAAAGATTATGAGGTTAGAGTAAAAGAGTTAACATGAGGAATATAAAGAAAGGCTACAGTACCGAGGAACTTAGAAATTTGACGAACCATATAATCATATCTTGAATAGCGTTATGATGTTATGGAACTTGATTCCATTTGGATGGATTTTGCGAACAATAAATTAAGCAGCCTTAACACTATTAATATAATAGGCTATAAAGCCAATGACAATTTGATACTTAAAATTAATTTATTTAGAGAATAATAAAATGAACTTATTATTTAGAAACTAAATTGAAATTAAACACAACATGTATTTTCGGCTGGTCGTCAAAGACGGATAGTAATGATAATTTTTGAATGCGAATAAAAAAAAGATGAAGGTAAAAATAGAATTAACACTTTAAAAAGAGATTATCTTTTTTGGATTTATCAACAATTTTATGGGAACATTCATGGTACAAGGATTTGAATAAGTGTATAGATATTATGCATAATATTTATGAAAATTTCAAATGAAGATACTATATCTCCTTTCGAATAGCTTCTAATCTGTCAGTTTCCCATATGAAGAAACACTATTCTATCTGTCCCGTCTTTCTACTTTGAATATCGAGAATCGGACATTGTCATATTGGTGTGGCTTATAAGTTACGAGAACAGTATACCAGTTTATGTGTCCCACACACTATTTGACCTCTGTCCAGAATTGCAATACTTTTGTTCAAAATAATATTATTGTAACTTTTAGATAGAATGTTAAACAGATAAATCTAAAATAAAATGTTGATTGAAGTGATAAAAGCATATGGTGAATCCAATTTAAAAGTATATCTTTTGTAAAAAAAGTTTAAATTAGTAATTTAAAAATAGATAATGAATTCTATCCCTTATTAAAATAAATATAATTCTCAAAAAAAATGTCCGATTTTTTTTGGTAGCGTATTTAGTTAGAAATTTTTATATTTTGAGTTTTTAATGAACTATTTTGAATTTAAGACATGATTCTCAAATGTCTTCAGTAATTTCATTTTTGTTAGAAAAGGATAGATCACAAAAATATATGACGAAATTCAGAGATTATAAATTGGGAATGTGTATTTGATCATTAGCAACTAGGCAGGGTGTTCAAGCAAGGCAATTTCTTATGTGATGCATTTTCCTTTCAACAGTGTATTTTGGAATAGGCTTCAGACAATGTAATTACAACTTTCCCTGTTTGACGAAATCTGCAGCTAAAATCAATAACACGAATTGAACTAAATTTCGTAGCAAACTGTTGAATTCTGTAAAGGAAAATCGTATTATAATTCATCGATTGAATACGTTGTACAAGGGAGGTTAGCACTATTGTATTCTTCCCCCATAGATGATGCACAAGGAAATAAGGATTTTGAGATTTATTCAAAAATGGAGCGTAATTTGGGGAAACCTGGATAATATATCTAGCAGACATAGTAAATTTCCGCGGAAGCATGAATTTCAGTGTTGTCGGAATCGAATTTATCATTCTTGAGATCAGTTTTCTTTTATATAATAACTTCACAATATTTTTTTCAATTTCTATTATAAGTTCACACTCTCCCTATATATATTTATTGGTTGCCAAGCTCTGAGATTACTGACGCGACACCCGATCCTAAATAATATGATATATATAAATAATGTAAGAAAATAAGTTGGAATTGACTTTAATTTTTTATATATATATTACTTGTTAATATCTCAAGAAGTTTTTCATAAATTTATTTATTTTGCTTTCAGTTTATCAAATATATCTTTCATTCTCCCTCTCAATAAATTTATTTATATAATACAATTGATATCCTTTATATTATATAATGAATTAGAATTGTTTCTCCAAAACTTTCTCACATACTCTAATAAACGCGTAATTTGCATTCCTTCGCATAAAATTTTGGACATTGATTACGTCTATGAAGGCCTTAGACGGTATTGTCCAACAGTAATATTGAAACTAACAATAAATCTAATCAATGCATATCTGACATGGGGTTAATACACAAGTGGCCGAAAATCGAATGAGTGATTTTGACATCTTTTTTCCAACCGATTGAAACCAATAGAATTTCGAATGTAGTTACAAAATAACCAAATTAAATTTCATTCAATTTATTGCAATTTTGAGTCATTGTGTTTACAAGCATGTGAACGGGCAGACCGACAGATGGTTAAACCTTTGAAGAATTTGTCCAAATTTTGATCAAGTTCTACATTTTAGATGCTAAATCATTGAAAGAAATTTTGTTTACTTGGACTCTTGATGTTTTGTAGTTATCATTTTCACTTGTATTCGAACAAGCGGAGAGACTGATTTCCACTGAATGGATTTCGTTCGAAATTTGATATAAATCTGAAAATTTGATGTTATCTCCATATTTCGAATTTCAGTCTTCAAAGCCTAAGTATTTTTGAGTTGTAGCATTCATATACAGGCAGGAAGACATATTTCCAAAAATGTGTTTTTTTTTTATATTGGAGAGAGACGAAACATGGAGATAAGCCAACATTTTGAGTTCGAAGTTTTTGATAATTACAATATTTTTTTCTTTGTAGAATTCGAATGCAAGAAAGTTAAAAAAGAGAAATTGATAGAATGGTTGTGACTGATTTATTTTTTAAAGGGAAACATAATTTGCAATGATGTAGTGTTCTTGAGATTTCTTGAAAATAGCTAGTAACCATAGAGCTGAGATACTTATAGAGGGAGTGCAACCCTACTTTGGTGTAGGACAAGATAAAATCAAGTGACTTGTGGACAGAATTTGTGTTCACTGTAACCGCATTCTCCGTGTCCCATTATATTTGAATGGCAGATTTTTTCTCGCTTTTAACTGTTGGATTTTAAAACTTATTTAAGCCATGGTTAACTATTGCTGTGCAATTGGATGCAAAGAAAAAGCTTCTATGGATAATCCTGTATCATTTCACAGATATGTACAATAAACATGTTCTGTTTATATCCATTTTAAGTAAATTTAAAATTTCGTACTCTCCCTCCTTCAGTGATTTTGGGGTTAAAACTGAATAATAATTCATAGTTTGGTTTAGTTATTGTATTAAATTTATTTTATTTGTTATTAAGCTTCATTTAAACTGATGTAACTGCATTATATTTTGTTACTTGCTTTATTTTAATCTTGAATGTGTTGCAAGTGCTTAGCTGCAAGCTTGGCGTGATTTTTTTCTCGCCAATACAAGTGTTTGCATAAAAACACTATTGGTAATGGTAAAAAAACACTATTGACCGATTAATATTTGTGTATTTATTTTAGTACAAATAAAGTTCCTTATTATTTCCAGTATGTTTTTTTTACCATAAATATTCGAATCGTATTATTCCGTTAAAGATATTAAATCATCATTGTGAATGAAATCGTGAAATTAAAATGTTTTATTGAAGTTGCTATATAGTAAAATTTCATAAATGTGCTAACAGTAATTGCATGATTTTATAAATTTTAATTAAGATCTAAAAAGAAACTAGTGGATAGTCTAAAGATAAACTATTAAAGAAAGAAATGCTATCTTTACAGATAAAAATTCTGTCTGAATGTTAACTTTATTAATAACTTGCGATATGCACATACCCTAAAATGACAGTTTTCGTAAAAATTTCGAATTTCCTTATTATTTTGTATTAAATCAGCACATTTAAGATTCCAAAAATTATTTAATTTTGTTTCTGCGGTAGTTAGAAGCAAAGTTACCGCCAACACTATAAACCAGAAGCGAAATATTTAAAACTGATATTAACAAGGAGAAGGCACGAGGTTTAAAATTGAGTTCGGAATGAGATTTTGTATAATGATAGTATAAATTTAGAATGTTTATTAATGAAAATATTAAGACTCAATAGTCAACCCTAAAACTTTTCAATTAGCTTGTATACTAATAATTAAGTTACCCGAACGAGCGCTCGAGTAGTGTAGTGGTTAGGGCACTGGCGTAGCATTCTGGAAACCTGGGTTCGGTTCTGAGCTAGCCTTGTTTGGTTTTTTTCTCTTTCTAAATTATTTCAAAATTAACAGTTTAATTAGTATCTTTCATTTTTTATGCAAAAATGAATATTATTCAGAATATTCAAGGGAAAAAAAAAGACCTGGGTCACTTTTATAATCTGCTTTTATTATAAAAAGTTATTTTTTTTAACTGCATGGCAATGATAAAAGTATTTGAACATGTAATGTAAAATTAAAAAGATGTTTTGGGGTAAATAAAAGAAATAAAATGTTTACTTAAAGAAGAAAAATACTCACTTTTAATTAATGCACAAAAAAAGTAAACATAATTTAAATCAATAAATTCGGCTACTGATGTAAAAAAGAAAACATTATTTTCGAAACCAGTTTGCTTAGTTTTCAAAAACCGGACCCAATGCCGGAAAACAAAACGTTGCGCGACATTTTTTGAGTATACCAAGATTTGCGATATGGCACCAAAAAAGGACAGATTTCTCACACGTGACTTGGCTCATGTTGCGTACACTTGTTTAGACTGGAAACAAGCGACTAGCTTCCTCCATTTATATCAGCTCTATGCTAGTAACATAGGAATGAATACTATTGGTGACATATCTAAGAGTCATAAAACTTGGAGAAATCGGATTAATGATTGGAATTGGAGAATTTTTACATTTTACTAAATGCAAAGATAAACTTGAGAAAATTCATCTCGAACTTGTTAAATATTAATGAAAAATTTTATGTCGTCAAATAATTTAATTTATGTCTTGTTAAAAATTTTGAAATATCTAAAAGACCCGGTGAAAAAATAATGTGAATAATCTTCCCCTCTACAATATTGCTTAGCAGGGCTGTATCTGCGGTTCGAATTCCCATTTTAAGAACCCCCCCCCCCCCCGGTGCAGAATATTCAAGCAATCTTATTCTCCTCAAAGATGTGCAGACAGACCGTTTTCATTTCCGCAAGCCGGCCCCTTCATTTACAGTGCGGAATCACTTGAGTAAATGAAATTGCTTCAAGTGTTATCTCAACTGCGTGGAATGGCAAGTTCCGTCTTGTTCGTATTCGGCTAAGTGGTACGCATGGCGCCCTGCCGATGTGATTCATTATCGGCATTACCCTTCCACCTAATTGGTATTCTGATTTAGTGCTGTTGGCCCCGCAAATAGCTTACCATTGACTTAGATGATGCATGTGGTCAGAAATTCCCAAGTTCTGAAAGGCGCGACGTGATAAATGGATGCCTCGATAATCAACCTCGGAGGAGAGAAGGGATGGTCGGTGAAAGGAACAGGCCGGCGAGCGGGGTGCCTTCGTGTCAGCTTTAAAAGTGCCTTGTTATTACCCTTATTTTTTTCGGGGGGGGGGATACTCTAGAAAATGCAATCTTGTATATTAGTTTAAAGTAGGTGACTAAATTGGAAAGATGTTTTTTCGTGAAAAAGAAAATTTCTTTTATTAAATATATTTAATCTATAAAATCGTATGAAATTCGAATCCACGTTATTTCTTCGGGAAATTATATTCAGTTTTTTTTATTGACACATTTTAGTTTTATAGCGGTATTTACATCTTTATACGCCTTGTTCTCAAAATAGAAGTTGTTAAAACAGGCTTATGAAAATCCACAAAATAAAAATCAATGCATACTTTAAAAAAATATTTTTATAATAATTTTTCAATATATTACGCATATTCTAAACTGTAATTTTTCAATATCTTTTTTATATAATAATTTCTTAATATGTTTTGCTTTCCCTTCAGAATAAGTGATATGCCAATTTAAAAATATTTTATAGCTATTTTATTCATAATGGGAAAAAATTAAAACGTCATGATATTCATCAGTCGAACCTTGGTATTTTAAGAGTGGATTGAAAGTAGCTTGTCCGTAATTCAAATACTAGCAATATATTTCTTAAATAATACCCCTAGTTTTGAACAAAACATTTCATAAACATCTAAACTAGAAGATTTTTGTTGTGGGCATTTTTTATTTTAGGGAACACAAATCTGTATTTATCAATTTTCAAATCTTTTGTTTTTAGCTGATGTATTTGTATCATAGGTAATTTTTTCAATCTATTCTATGCAACGATTCAAAAATTTTATAACTTTGCAGACGATTTAATATCAACAATACTATCAGTAAATTTTCAAAAATTTCATTTCATATTTAGCTATATACTTTCAGAGAACAATGGATTCTGTATGTAAACACAAATAAGTCTTCAGGAAATATGTAAACATCTTAATTTAAATCTCACTTTATATAAAAAATTTGAGTAAATAACTACGGATTTAAAATAATAAATTTCATTTCTTTATAGAAAATTGAGACACATTGAAGCAAAAACTTTTTTAGCTAATAATGTAGAATTCCAAAGATTTTTTTATATGAACGTGAGCTGCATCGGGATTTCAATTGTGACCACCTATAGGATGGGAACTTCTTTTCAGATTATAATTTGAAAATTTAAAGCTTGTGAGAAAACACAATGCACTTTCTTAGATCTATAAAGGTACTATTAGCCATTATTGCGAATTATTAGAATTATGAAAATTAATATGCCCATATATAAAATTAATATGCCCATATATGATGCAATTTCTTAGATCTATAAAGGTACTATTAGTCATTATTACAAATTATTCGAATTATGAAAATTAATATGCCCATATATATTAGATTATAAATACTTCGAATATCTTAAGAAATTCATTAAAACGAAATTTATTACGGTGAAAATTATAAATGTTCAACTTTTATAACTATATCAAGTGAAGAAATTTGTATTATTTCTTGTTTTCTTTTTTTTACATAATATCACATAAAATTCATTTGGATCAAACCTGGGTATTATATCGCAATTCCAAAATAATACCCAGATTTAATATTCAAAAAATTTTAGATTTTAGAAAGATTTTTTTCTTGTCCATGGACTGAATTTCCATTAAACGTTGCGATCTTCTAAATTAAAATTTTCCTTTAATGAACTAAAAGAAAAACTCGAAACATAAAATATATATTCAATCTTATTTTAATGTTTGATAGGAATAACATCTTAAAATTTTTATGCACTTTCCTCGAAAATTAAAAAACTTTACATATTAAAATGTTTTTGAAATTATCAAAGTATGCATTTTCGAGAAAAAAGTCAATATAAGACTTATTTTATTTCACTTTAATAAGCTAGGAAATAGTGGACTCTGCAAGGTGGGAAATGCCATAAGCATTAGAAGTTTTATTTTCATTCGGGCGCATCAACATGTCATACGTGTTGCGAAGAAAACAGATAATTTGAATACGTTGTTGAAAAAGAAGAGAAGTGCGATTTCAGAAACAAAATCTCATGTTAAATTTCATTTTTTTCAGTTATAGCCATTTTGGTTAATCGCGTTTGCATTTTCACGAACACACAGATCAACAGAAAAAAAGAAATATCACTTCAACAAATTTGATTCAAAATTGGACAAAGATCTAAATTTAAAATGCAACAATTGGGTGATAAAAATTTATTTATCCAACTAGATTTTTTTTCCGTTTTTATTTATCTAGTTATTATTTTTCTACATTAGTTGTAGTCTTCATTTGAAACCGACAAACTCCCAAGAATGGATTTCGTTCAAAATTTGAAGTAAAATATAATGTAAAATTTCGTCCATTTAACTCAAAAAGTTTTTATCAATCGTATTTAAATATATAATACCAAACATGTGTTTTATCGGACAGAAAGAGGTCTAAAATATAGAAATATTTCAAAATTTCGAGTTTTAAAGTTTTTCAAGATACTTCATCTTTCTTTTCTTCATATGCGAGAAAAATTCAGTGATTTTTGAATATGATATGATCGTTTTATTTATTGGAAGTTAATATTGAGTTTTATTCTAAATATTCTGTTGATTATCTAAGTTGTTATTATTCATTTCTATCAAATCATTTTTTAATAGCATTTCGTCTTGAATTTCATTTTTCTCTCCTTCTTATATATATATATCATTAAACACATTTGGGGGGGGGGGGGGGGGGGGGGGAAAGAAACTTTAGGCAAAAAATTAGAGCATATGCCTCTGAATTTTTGCATATTATCATTTTCAGCATAAAAGTCTCTTATTAAAATTGCTTCAGTTGCATTTAAATAAATTTCGTTTTTAAAATTCAGATGTTCAAATGGGTCAGTTTAAAAGAGAATGTTCATAATTACAGCACCTTTAAATTATTTTTAGTCACAAAAATCATTTATCAATAGCAAATCCAATATGAATGCACAACAAAGCATAAGCCCAAAACTTTCTACAAAGTAGTTAATGTAGACAGAAATTAGTTCCGAAAGGATGAAAAATCCTAATGCTCCAGTGTTAAAATATCCGTTCATATATAGGATGCAGGACAGTTACATCATGCTCGAAAAAAAGTTAAAGGATTTGCAAAACATTTTAATAATGAATACTAAAATCTAAAAATTGAATGTAAAAGCGATGGACCTATTTGCCGAATCATAATCTCGAAAATATTTTTGTCAAACAAATGCGCAAATGAGGAGTTTCGAACTTACTGTCATCCAACAAGAAATTCAAACTTCGAAACTTCCTCTCCAAACAAATCTGCGAAGCAAAAGGTTCGCAACGGAAATCATCCAGTAATGGGTTCCAATTTTTATACCGTGCTGCAAGGAATACTTGTTTATGAATTTTAAGAAAAGAGCACTATCCTGTTATTTCAATCGAAATAATATTTAAAAATAAATGTAAAATTATTTAAAAGAGAATTTCAAAATATTTAACAGGCTGAAAAATATGAAAAAAATATTCTGCAATCCCTGTCATATAACACGGAAGTACTTAGAAAACTTCAAATAATGTTATTCTAAAGAATAGCTAGTAAAAATAAGATATTTGTATTGAAATTATGCATCATAAATTATTCTGTGATGTTTAATATCTTCACTTATAATACTCAACGGAGTAATATCCTTTTCTTCGTTTTTTTTTCTTTCACAAAGGGCCTTATTTTGAAAAACAAGAAGCATTAACTCGTAATGATTTTTCTTTCAAAACTGTTAACGATTACATTTACATATTTAGATTTCTAGTTAAAATAGGAAGCCATTATTTATCATTTCCATAAATTGGAAGGTATCCAAGAGTAGTAATAAGGAAAATAAATGAGCGACAATCAGTAATTGAATTTATTTTTCAGCGTTTTTCTACATAGATAACCATCGTATTTTCTTTCAATACAATGTGTGTATTAATCATTAAATAACATACATTCCAGTTTATCTCTTAAGAATGGCACATATTTGGCAAAACATATTTAAAAAATAATTGGATTTTTTTTATCGTTATTTTTAAATATTCAAGAAATTTTACACTTATGAAATTTTATACAAGAACTTTTATACTTTTTTATCAAATAAAGCTATATTTCTTTTTTAAAGCATGTTTTTTTTAAATTAAATTTTTCTATTCATATTTAGCTTTTTGAAATAAAAGAGGTTTCAATGCATCTTAAGAAATATATCGATCTTTTTAGAGGAAAATATTGGAAAATAGAAGAAATTTTATATTAAAATAATCATGTCTTTATTTTACATAAGAATAACAGCTGAAAATGTTTTTCTCCCAAACTTCCTTTTTGCGTATGATATTTTTTTAAAGTACGCGGAGACGTTCGGAATGCCTTTTTTGGAAAAAAATTATAAAATAATTATATATTTTTAATTTTTGAATAAAATGGATTGACAAAATATACCGACTGTATTAATATTCAATTTTAATGGATTAGAATGCGACTGTAAAATATCAAAGAAATTTTTTAGTTTATGAAATATTAAAATATTTTTAATGCGAGGATATATTTTAAATGCGAGGATATCTAATTCTGGAGTTTAGGAACTATAAAACATTGAACAATTATTAAATCAAAATTTAAAAGTTACAGTGGTTGCATTTTGATTGATAAGGCTTTTTGTAAGAAAATTTTACCAAATTTAGAATTTGAGAAAAGATTTAAAATAGTATTAAAATTTAATTATGAAAATCAAGGAAAGATATTGGAAAATGAGCATAGGGATAGCATTCCAACGATTTTACATATTACTAACTATATAACAATTTTATATGTTATACAGTTTTAAATGTTAAAAGATTAAGAATATTAAATCTGATAATATTCTCTAATTTCGTCAAAAAATCGAATTTTCAACCCAGTTATTGAATTTGATCACAGCAGATCAACTCAAGCCATTTTGACAAAAACAGTTTTGCAATAATTTATGTGGAAAATATTGAGGACAGACATTTAGTATGCTCGGCATGATTTCATTCCACTGGCATCTTTGTTAACTTTTCGCAGAATCGTCACTATCTTTACATTCCTGCACTTTAAAATCAAAATTACTTTTAAGAAAAAAAGTTACCTTTCAAATTCATTTAAGTATTTCTCAAAGTTTACATCATTTTAAATATTCATTTTACAAAAAATTGAAACAAAAACACGGAAAGTGTCTGTTCATTTTAAGAGCTAAATTAACATCATATTTTAGTTTTCAGATTACAGGAGGTTCCTTATTTGGTTTGGTACATAAGAAAAATAATTTTATTTTTTTAAAAGAAAAAATTTAAACTGCAATCAATTGTTAAGAATCCCATACATGCCAAAGAGTGAATATTTATAAAATTTACAAACAACTCAAGGTTTTTAAAATAGTACGAATTATTAATCCTTGTGAAACAAAAGGTGGAAATACGGTTAGAGAACAATATGAATGAAAGCAAAGAACAACAAATAATCTCTTTTACAAAGTAAAAGTGAGAAACATGGAATTATGTGTCGAATATGTCCATCAAACGGGGACATACGCAAAAGAAAGGACACGATTTTAACATTCCGAAACATCAAATTCAAAATTATCTGCAAGAAAATCTATAAATTGTACTGGATCAATATATTAATAACGAATGACAATACAGAAAAAATTAAAACTATTGCACTATTAAAATTGTTAAGCTTATTATTTGCTTGGAATAATTTTTCCTTATCCATTATCAATTAAATCATATTGCCGATGGATTGCTAAAATCTCTTTCATTGCAAAAACATTCTGGTAGAGACGAAAGAAAATAAATCAAGTTATTATATACTGAAAATCAAATAATTTAATTAAATCTTTGAGCTGGCATTAGGAAGTAGTTATTCATCTCCCCCATTCACCCCACCCCCAAACAAAAGCAATGCGGGTACTAGAAAATCGAAATTTTATGGTATATCGTTCAAAAAATTGTAGTCTATTTCTGACATAAAGTGGGATGGGATTTGTTAAAATTAGTTTTCCATACCGCAGACGAACACGACTACGATCGCGTTAAGAAATTTTCTGATAATATGATACGAATAATTTATATATATGACAAAAGGAAATCTATTTCAGAGTCATCTTGTCCTTTCTATTACATGCAAATATGGGAAGTAAGCATTTGAAATCAATTCTGGCTGTTCCACGGAAGAAGATTTAAATTTCCCAAAACAAAACAACAACAACAAAAAAAAAATTAAGAGAATTTGCGCTATAAGATACAAGGGCTTTAGAGGAGCATGTTAAAACGATATTGTAGACAAATAAGATTAAGTTTATATGAGATGAAAAAAAGTATTTCGATTAATAATTCCTAAATTTATTTTCATTAATTCAATTATTATTCGTAAATTTATTTTAAAAGTACGGTTTGACTAAAAGGACAAAGTTGAAGTGGAATTTTTCTACCCTCTTTTCTACTCAGTCTGACACGAAATCATGATTTCCGAGAAATTTAATCTCATATGAATGTTAGGAATTATGGGCATGATAAAATATTTGCTTCTATTCATAAGTTCTTCAATTCATTCATATCTCCCACATTAATATTCAAACACGAAATAAGTTTCAATTGTCAGTGTTTGGGCATTTCGAAGGTCATTCAATTTTTCTTCCATTTAAAAACCAGCACTAATGGTCTTCCCAAAGCCTTCTCGCATAATCTCCTATAACTCCTTTCCTTCGGGTAAAACTAAAAGATATTGGGTAATGGTGCAAATGTCTTGCATAGAATTGGAGAATGGTAGATACGAAATATGAATCTTTGGCATAAACTAGCAGAATCCATAGGCAGAATATGCATTTCGAAAGTCTTTTCGTTGACCTATTGATTTCTACATTTGACGTAACTGTAGTCACAAGATAACGTGCTGAATTTCTTTGATTTAAATCATTTCGTATATAAGTTATTGCGTTTACTTGCATGCCATAGACCGACAGATTGTCGACCGTTTGACGTATTTGGTTTAAAATTTGATAATTTAGATGCTAAATCGGTATACGAAATTTTATTTATCTTGCTTTTAGAATTTTGTAGGTATCTAGTTATTATTTCAAAAAAAAGGATTGCACTTCAGTTAAATTGGTAAAGGCAATTTTTTTGTATAAAATTGATTTTCCAGTTGAGGGCATATACTCAGCGTAATACTTCCCTCATTAAGCACAAAACTGAAAGTAGCCGAATCATATTCTGAGACACAATGTGTTTAAGAGTATCCTGAACTTCAGGATTTGTGCTATAAAACGTCTTTACACTCTATGCTTGTTCAAAAAGTCTAAACATTCTCTACGACGTTTCAGAAATAATAATAATTATTAAAAATCGTATTTCGTTAAGATTTTTATCAATTTCAAAACCATTTTAGAAATGTGCTATTAAAACGTCGTAATTTGCAAGGATGCAAATTAACAATTTAATTACAGTAAATTGTTTCATGATACTATGCTTTGCGAAATTCACCCATATATGCCAGCAAAAAAAAATAGCTGATTCACTAAGATACTTAAATAAGAATCTTGGTTAAGATGCGTATCAATTTTAAAACCGTTTTAGAAATAAAGTGTGCATTGAAACATTGTATTTCGTCAAGATATTTAACAATCTTAAAAATGTTTTAGAAATAATGTGTATTCCAAAATGTTGTGTTTCTCTAAGATACTTAGCAGTTTAAAAACCATTTTAGCAATAATTCGCGATCTAAATATCAATTTGCAAGAATGTAAAAAACACTTTTAGTGGTAAATTATTCCATAATGCTACATTTTGGCAAATGCATCCAAATGTGCTGACCAAAATATATTCAACTTACTAAGATACTTAATGTGTGTTTGATAAAGTACTTAAATAAGTATTTTCGCTAAGATACTTATCAATTTTAAAACCGTTTCAGAAATAATGCATGTTCTAAAACGTCGCATTTCTCCAAGAGGAAAAATTCACCCATATGTGCCAGCCAAAAAATACCCGATTTTCTTTTTCAAGGTTAAATTAATGTATTTATTGAAACCTTGAAAAGATTAAGAACTATTTTAAGATTTAGAGTTTTTAAGTTACCTATTATCGGTTGAAAGATTTTTTTTTACAACATTAGCTATCTTGGTGAATTATGTGAACCTATTCCGTGGCTGTGTCCTCATATACCAACAAAGCATTTATGAATCGATTTCCGTCACCTTAAGTTATAGCCTCCAACAAATGTCTCCGGAATCTTTCCTAGATCACAGCAAAGGTATCGCATTACTCAGAATGGATTAATAGAATAGCATCTTTTTTCAAGGGCGGAAATCTCTCCTCTTCCTAACTGCAAAAAACCCTAGCCTAACTAACTGAATAAAGACAGTGCTCCCTCGGAAAGAACAATATTTGATGACTATCAGGTTTTTATAAGGGACACGATAAAGAAGATATGGAGGTTTCTTAGCTCTTACTTTATTGATCTCTTTGATATACTTATATTTATAGTATTATTAATTTATTTAGTGTATGATTTCAAAAGAAAAAGGGCGAATAAAGTATTTTAAATCTTCTCCTTATATAATTCGTTCCGTGAAGGCAGGGCGGCCGCGGTGGCCTGGTGGTAAGGTTTCGGCTTCGGAAGTCGAGGTTTCAGGTTCGAGACCCAATTTCATCCAGGAACCGTCGTGTAAGCGGGTCTGGTGCACGTTAAACGTACTGGTCAAACGTCCTTTCGCTGGTGTGGCGTGGTGTGGTGTAGAGAGGGAGTGCCAGCTCAGGTATCATCCTCGTCATCTGATCACGGTTCAGAATTACTAGGTCCGTCCCAAAATAGCCCTAGTGTTGCTTTAAAAAGGGATAAATAACTAAGCCTTCATGGCGGGGACTATAAATGAGGAAACCTATTATTGAAACAGTAGTAGTGATCTCCCTAAAATTTCCTTGTATGTTCTATAATAGTCAACGCCATGAATACACATATTTTTATTTTTAGATACCAACATATGAAAGTTTTGGACTTCATACTATACTGAAGAAAACCGAAAGTAAATTTTGGACCCCGTTTTGTGGACCAATTGAAAACAAAATTTGATACAGAATAGTAATTTTAGTTACAAGATATTAAACCAAATTTCATTTATTTAAATCGATGCGTTCTCTGCATTATCACATTTACAACATGCGAAAATGCAGACCGGGTGTCGTTGACGGATTTAATAAAAAAAATTGTTAAAAATCTAGGTCTTAATCGACAAATCGCGTTGTAAAATATTATTTAGCTCTCTACGTAATACAATTTAGCTCTCTACGTAATACAATACTACGTATTTAGCTCTATACATTTAAAAGAAATCGTATTCACTATAAAGCGCGTCTCAAAAGTATATGGAGAGGCCATTTTTTGATGTAACAGTTCAAAAATAAAGCAATTATGAAAAAAATAAGAATCTAATCATAATATAAGTTTATTACAGCAATGAAATACAGTATAGTTTTTATAGATTATGTGTAAAAAAATAATAAAATTGGCTGTCCCAAAAATATATGGACTTTTCAAATATTTTGTATTTAAATTCAAATTTTGGATCCATTGCTTTTAATTATATTGAAAATCCTATCAGGCATGCTTCGAACTAAATTTTGGAGAAAGTGCGGCTCTAAATAGAAGCAACTCTGCTCTACTTGTTGCTTTCATTCCTGAATAGTCGAGAACTGACGACCCTGAGCATACACATCCCGTACAAGTACTCCCCAAAGGTTTTCCATGGGATTCAGGTCTGGGCTAATAGCTGGCCAGTCTATAACAGTCACTTGATTCTGAGTAAACCAAGCTGTTGTTGAGTGCGAGCTGTGAATCGACGCATTATCCAGTTGGAATTTACAGTTTGTCCCTCCTAGGATATTTCCAATTGGAAGTAGATTGCTTTTCTTCAGAGGTCATTGCATCTTCAGAGGTCTGTCGACCATCAAGAAAAGCAATATCGGTTGTTCCGTTGAAGCAGAACGCGCCCCACACCATGAGGAAATCCCTTCTTGTTGTCGACTAAAGAAATCACGAGGTTCTCGTCGTAAATTATGCCAGTAGTACGCCCAGCCATCAGGGCCATCTAAATAGAATTTTTTTTTCGTCATTGAAGAAAACATTTAACCATTCATCCGTCCAATGCATGTACGTTTTAACCCAAAGGACGCGTACTTTTCTATGTTGCAATTTCAGTGTAGGTGTCCGAAGTATTCTGCGATATCTATGAAATTTGCTTGACTGTATGCGACGATGAACAGTAGATCTTGAAATTGGAAACGCTCAAGTCCTCGTCATTTCTCGAATAGACTTCTTCTGGGTTGAAACTGCGCGCAAAATCTCTGTCTTGTCGCTGGGATGTTTTTCTTGGTCTTTCTGAAAGCTTCTTTACAATAGAATTTGCATCTTTCGACAAAATTTCAGATCTGCTACGCTTTTTTTGTTTAGCAATGTCAGAAACTAACTTTTTGAGCTTTTAAACACCAAATTTTAGCTACATCAGCAGCAGAGAAAGGAACTTTGCGAAGCATTTTTCAACTACTCGAGAATTGAAGAACGAGCTGTGATTTTATACTCCGAAGTTGTTACGTTAGACCGCAGAATATGCAATTTTTTTGGTACAGAAGAAATAAAAGCGATTTTTTTTCATTGTCCATATATTTTGGGGACATCATATTTTGAATTTTATTTTTTTACACACAATCTGTGAAACAAGTATAATATTTCTGTATTGTCATATACGTATTTTATGATTCCATATGCTAATTATTTTTTTCGTGATCATTGCCTTATTCTTTCAACGGTTACCTCAAAAATTCGCATGTCCATATACTTTTGAGACACACTTTATTTGGGCATTAACCAAACTGACTCTTGTGAATGGATTTCATTGAAAACTTGACAGAAATCTACAAATTTGTTGGATGGATCACATACGCAATTCATGCGAGATGAAAATGTTTTTTT
>JAPMOR010021690.1:0-26716 GCA_026543865.1 Argiope aurantia
TATCATTTTGAAATTTTAAAGTAAATATTACATTTGAACCAATTTTTGTATTTTGTATATAAAATAGTTTTTAAAATTTACTTATTTCAACTAAAATTTTTTATTTACAGGACGTTTCATATCAGGATTTAATATACTGGAATGGAAATTGGCATGATATTAATACTTGTTCAGCATGATGAAGAAATAAAATTTTTGTCCCTCTCTTCTATGTATATATGTTATAATAATTATATTAATTGAGAACAAATACATCCTGTTAATTACTAATTTCTTTAAATTTTTTCTTTGTTCCTGCGTTACGCATTTGTTACTTAAAATCGACATAGCGAAATGTAAATCTGGGTAATTTGAAAAAAAAAACAAACAATAAATTAAAATAAAAATAAAATAATAGCATAGTATTATATACGTTAGTGAAATATAAGTGATATATAATGAAGTAAATATGAAAAATAAATTGAAGGAACAAAGAAATCATGGCAGATTAATCAGTTTGATCGAATAATTTAAATTCACAAGCATTGTAAGTATTAATCAAACAATCAAAGTTATTCTAATTAAAAGAGAATAACTTTAATACGCTTCATAATAATGGATGAAAATAGCACTGGTATGAGTTATTAGATGCCTGCAAAAACAAAAAAAATTTATTAGGATTGAAAATTTTAATAATGTAAACATTTTTTTATTCTCCTGTAAGGAAGCGGAAAGCAAACACTATCATGACTTTATAAAGTATTTACCATTTTACATTTCACAAAGAATTTCCAAAAAAAAGAAATGCTGCGTTTATCTGTGATTTTACTGTTTTTTAGTAATTAAAGGTTTTATTTGGAAATGTAGTAGATTTATATTTCATAATTTGTAAAAGGACACAGAAACCAAGAATTATAGAAAGAGTATGGCTGAAAAAAATTTCTGACTAAGATTATAAACCAAATCTAAATCATGAAAGATATCTGAGAGAGTTCTGAAAAATATTATTATGGCTATCTGATTCTCGATAAAGTGTGTAATATTCTAAGTAATTAGCATTACTTTAAGAGAAATATTTTTTTAAAAAAATATTCCATTAAATAAAACCCTGCAGTAAATAAAAAGACGGTTACCAAAAAAAAAGGAACACATGTGAATAAAATTCACTTTAATAATACGTTTCGTAAACGTTAAAATATAATCATATCTGCAATTCTTTTTAATATTCAAATTATATATAATTGTAATATGAAACAGCTTGACGAAGCTATATAAAACTTGGGCTTTTGTCAAAAGTTTGTTTTTTGCCTTTGTATGGCTGTATTACATGCCAAGTGGCAGACCTCACAGATTTTCATAGAGATCAAATTGTAAGAGCTCAACAATTTGGAGCAACTGTGATCAAAACATCTCTGCTCTTAGGCATTTCTAAAGCTATGGTGTCTAAGGTCGTTATGGTGTGCACAAAGCGTAACAAGATAAATTCGGAAAAGCAAAATTGTGAACAGAAGGAACAGCTGAGTGAAAGAGATCTACGGTTACTGAAGTGAATTGTAGTGTTTAAAAAGAAACAACGATAACAATGGTGACCGCAGAACTCAATCCCCATTTAGATTATCCAGTATTAATAATTACAATAAGAAGGCACTTTCATAAACAAAAAAAATATATCAGAGAATCAGTTCCCACAGTCACAAATGTTAATATTAAAAGATGTTTATTGTGGTGTCATAATCACAAAAGCTGTTCGATTATAAAGAAAACAGTTATATGGTCAAACGAATCATCTTTTACACTTCGCTCCGCAACAGGAAGAATACAAGTTTGAAGGGCACCTACAAGAACGTATGATCATGATTGTCTCTCTCCAACTGTCAGATATGGAAATGGATTTGTCGTGATATGCAGTTGCGTCGTATTTTTCTGCAAGCCTAATTGTAACGCTTTAAAGAAGGATTTCTGGGGAGAAGTGTAGAAAAGTTTAAACTGACCCTTATATGATGTGAATGATCCATTCTATAATGTAAACTTTAAGTTTCCCGTAGGAGATCGAACATTTCAGGATGATAATGTTTCTATTCATGTAAAAGTATTTGTTCAATCGTGGTTTGATGAAAACAATGACGAAGCAAAACATCTACTTTGACTCGCACAGTCAAGTAGATGTCAAAATCAATATAATCGAACCGTTATAATCTATTTCCTGGAATCGATATCCTCCACCGACAACTCTACCCGAACTTTGACAATATATTCATGAATATTAGTACAATATTCTTCTAAACTTATTTCCCAGTCAAATCCAAGCTGTATTACATGCCAAATATGGCCCTACACGATATTAATAAAGAGTTTTTTATTAGTTTGTGGTGTTTTCTTTACATAGATAACCACTTGAAAATATGCAGCGCTTTTCTTTCCAATAATATTTACATCCAGTTTTTTTTTATTAATAATTGACAAATTAGTAGAAAAAAATCATTTTATCATTCATTAACTAAAATAGCAAATATAGCCGAAAAGTTACAGATCGTTCAAAAGTTAAATTTAAGATTATTACAGATTTATCTTCAAATTAAAAATGAATTTACGGAACTTACTGTAAATGAAAAGAATCCTGCATCGCAAACACAAAAGTTGTGAAGATGAAAAGATTGTTCATCACTCATAAAATTTGACTTTGAAGTAAATAATCCATATTTCAACTGCATTTGTGAACAGCAAAATAGCAAAGTATACTTACAATGAAAATAAAATAAAATAGCGTCTCATTTGTAACTGCACTATAGTTGATGATCATTGTCATCATCATCAATGTGGACTCCGCATCATTATCGCGAAGTTTTTTAGATGCGTTTTTGTTACACCACCATTTTTCGTTATTTCCGTTATTAGCACCGACACTGTGCTATGTCATATTACAGAAGAATATTTTTTTATCTGACTTTAAATTTTACATTATATTTTAACTGATATTTTCTAATATAAATAGGTAAATTCGTAGAAATGAGAGTAAGAATTAAATTAGAAACTAATAAAAAATAGGCTTTACAAAATAAAATGTCTGTTAAAAATACAAATGTCATTGAACAGCTCTCTGTATTTGACAACAACTTCAGATAAAACAAAATAATGAAATAAAACTAAATTCCATGTGCTTCGGCAAGGGCTGATAAACTCCACATATAAGAACCGAAAATCGCCTATGCAGTAACTTTTAACTAGGAAAATTTAGAATATTGAAAATATTCCAAGAAAGACTAGAAATTCTATTGATCAATATAAATTATTTTCCAAGAAATTTATGTCATTATTTCTTGTATTTGCATTTTTTTATCAATAAAACAATAACAATTTTTCATTATCTAATAATCAGGCAATTTTTGCATTTCTTGTTTCAATTCGGTCCCGAAAGTGCGAAATTTTTTTTCTATTGATGACTGCTGTTCCTAACTGCATTTTGTGGAATTCTCCTTATTCATAAAAAAATTATAGGATTTATAAAAATGCATAAATAAATAGGTTTAAATATAAATTCATGAGGAATAGGTTTAATCAAGATTAATGTCTTCTTTAAGTTAAATATTTATTGAATAACTTTCTTTATTAATAATTTTTTAAAATTATTTAGGCTTCAAACTTTTGCATGTTGAAATAAACTATCAAATTTCATAAGGAGAAACATATCAAATGTAAACAACGATAGGTATGTAGTATAGCCGTATGCATAAATTTAACAAAATAAAAATGCTTAATTTAAGTTTTATAAATATAATATCTTCAAATCAATAGAAATAAAATTTTATATCAGCAATAATATCATTAAAACTTCATTAAATATCTGCAAACAAATCAAATTTGAACTATAAGATAATTATTTGATTATAAGCAAATACCAAAATAACCATCCAAAATTAAAACAAACAAATAATGTAATAAATGGATTTAAAAAAATATTATGGTCAAATTTTGTTTTTGAATTTTTTAAAAAGCGAGTCCTTTTCAAGCTGAGATCGCGGTTATCATTGAAACGAAATTAGTTAATATTTATAAATTTAAAATTATTGCTCAAATCAACAGATCCAACTAAGTTTCATCATTTTAAATGCCCATTTTATTTGATTAAATAAAAATAGAAATAAAAGCAGTTTAAATATCTATTCTTTTTTCACTTTCTAGATAATAAATATTATATAACTTGCAACGAACTTTATCAGATATTTTTACTAAAACTACTTTCTTTCACATTGAATTTCAAAACATTATTTTTTCTTTATTTCAGTTCTATGATTTTTACAAAGCAAGGTATAATTCGGCTATATCTGATTTAATCCTGAATTAATTCTCCTGCGCAAAGACACGTAATTGTTCGTAAGGGTAGAAGCAGACAATTTCATTCTTGCAGTTCACAAGATTATGGTGGTGTTTTGAGACAGAAGTTCTTGACAGTCGATAGATAACTTCTATTTTCCAGTTTAAATTTCTCCCCGACCTTGTTTCCATTCAGAGAATAATGGAAGCAACTTGAAAATTTACGCAGTATTCTTTTGATTTATTTAAGATAAATTGACACATGACACTTCGCTCTCATGTTCCGGACAACATTAACTTCAGAAATGATCATGCCTTAGGAATTCACTTTTCATTCATTCAAATCCAATATCTTTTGACACATTTTTTTTTCTCAATAGGTTCCTAAGTTATTCCAAACATATTCACAGATACAGCTTCAAAAGTTGAAGAAATTATTGGTAATTTTAATATTAAAGAAGCTGTATTTGAAAAATTATAATTAAAAATCAAATTAATTAAGTGGTTAATTTTTAATAACTGCAATTCAAATTGCATTATTAATTATAATTCAAATTATATTAATAATTATAATTTACATTATAATAATAACTATAATTAAAATAATTCTTTATTTCTGCAAAAGATGCGATATATTGGACGTTGCGTGTTAAAGAGTTAAATGCATCGTTTGTTATGTTAATAATTTGTAAATTTAAATAATAGTATAAGGCATTGGGAAAAGCATATATAGATGTTTCTTCTATTGGGAGGATATTCTATATTAATTATAGTGAAATAACTAAATTAATATTTAAAAATTTTCCTAAATATATAGAATACTTTCTTATAAATACATCTTCTAATTTATAAATTATTTTTAATTCTAGAGCATTTATCAGATTTGTTACAAACTATGCTACAAGTTAATTTGAAGTGTATGATCTTCTTAAAAGCTTAATGATCTTATCAAACCTTTAATAATATAATTTAATAAATATGGAATAAGCTAAAACAAAGGACACAGTAATAAGAACGCATTAACAGAAGATAAAAGTACACATATTAGTATAAAAAAATAACAAACATTTCTAAAAATAATTTCATTAACCAAATTATATTGAAAATTTTATGCTTCAATAAGACGTTTTTTTTAATGATTAATAAAATAAAAAAAAAACATTAGTTATGAACTTACAGTGATTTTCTGCAAATGGTTTCTTTTGCATCTTTCAAAAATGGCCAAACCTCCCACCATTATATTCATTATATTGCTAAGGGTAGTTTAATTAAATTTATGTAAATTCAAATCCTTCACTTTCAATGTAATGTAGTTACATAAAGCTGAAATTTTGATTGGAATTAAAATGCAAACTTGATCTGTAAGATCCGTAGAATGTAATTTAATAAGTCTAAACTAATTTAATATAAATAGATCAAATTAGCCATGAAAACAGAATTATGATTATTTCTTATCTAATTATAAAATAAAATAATTAATTTTACTACAAAATTATCATTTACGTCTTTACAACTTCATGTTTAAGTTTTAATAAAATTTCTATATTAAGAAATAAAAGATATGTAAAAAAATAATGAATTGTAAATATTATTATTTTGTAAAAAAACACATTAAATGCAACGAACGATTAATTAGAACATCATAAATCCTACTTTTTTTTATTTTCAGCTATTTATGATAAAAATTAGAGGTAAAAATAAAAAAAAATTAAAGGATATAACCGAATTATTACCCATGAATTGTACTTTTGAATTCAAATTTATCCTGAATAAATAAAATTGATATCAGTTGAAATGTAACTGGTATTTTTATGTATAAATAAAAAAAGAGGGAATACGGCAATAATTCAGTTGAGATTATGGTGTAATTAAAAAGTATTTCGTTTTTGTTGCTGCTGTTTTTAATTTTTCTTCGTTTCTGGCTTTGTAAATTAAATTTGATCGAATTTATCTAGAAAACCATATGTATGTTTCAGCAAGATTAGAGGAAATTAATCATTCTCTTAAACAATTTTCACTTAGAGACATAGTTAGGTTTGGCGTTATCAAGGAGGATAAAAAAATGGGAGACTGAAAATTTCGATATATCATTTACGGTAGGATACACTTAACTCATTACAAAATTACAGACTGCTGTTCAAGTGTTATATTAGAAAAGATAATCATGTGATACTTCGAATAATATCCGTTCTTTTATTTTATTGAGATTGTTAATAAATACTTTACAACAAAAAAATAAAAAACTGCACAACTGAAAGAAGATAATATTTAAAAAAAACTATTCTACTAATGCAAAAAAAACAAAACAAAAAAAAACACTCATATCGTGATACTTAATGCTTTAGGCTCACCTGATCAATAACAAATGCGACCATTCTGCGCAATTTTGCAAACCTTAAAATTATTATTAACCTTAGACTTATGATTTTATTCTTCCAATCCAGAGAAACCTTGGGAGATATTCACATAGTGCATTGTCTCACCATAGATCATACAAATTTTATGAAATTGGACCATAAGTTCAGTCTGGAAATATAATGCGGCTAATTCACTATTGAATTAGAAAATCATTGACGATCTAAGTTCTGTGTGATCCATATGGCTTTCCATTAAAGTAATATCGGCATCAACATCTTCTCTAGAAAGCCTCATTTAAAAATCAAGACCTTAAAATTGATGCATAATCACAGAACCTTAGCCATAAATATGCAGGAATGTGAGGCCATATAAGCAATATTGCTCATCAGATGAAGATTACTAAATATTACTCTCTGCATCAAATGTCGACTATTCAATACATAACATTATAGTCACAATATTGTTATGTATAAGAATAATCTGCCTGGCTCCAAGAAAAATCAATTTTCTTCTGGGATGTATTTCGAATTACAATTAGGTATCTGTAGAGAGTTACCTAGAAATTGTAGTTCCAGTAGTAGTAGGGAGTTCGCGATAGAGTTCTCCAAATGCTATTTGTGCTATTAATTCAGTTTAACGATCATCCGCAAATGCCGCATCATCTGTAGTCTCCCTTGCATGGCTTTCCTGGTAGCAATTCTGTAGTTTGGATCTGTTCCCATAATTTATATTCCATTATTCGAGACATTCCTGATCATTTCTGGTTCTAGAATTTCCCTTAAGATTGGCTACCCTTCAATCTGACCAGATTTCTATCTTCCAAGTGGGATCAATGCTTTTACCATCATCAATCAGTCCTATTTTTTATAAGTTATAAGTTATTTTTTATTTTTCATTTATTTAGCCAAAGATTTTCAGATATGAAAATTTCCTGATTTTACGTTGTCTTCATAATTTCAAGCTTTTAAATTTTTTAAACACATCCAATGTAGCTCATGCAAGTATGTTCTGTTGAACATAATCCAATATGTAGACTAGAGTGAAACGAAAAAATCAATTTTTGATATTTAATTTGCAATAGCTAGAAAAAGTTGCCTTTTGGTGTTGATAAAATAAATTATAAATATAAAAAAAAAATATTAGAGTACATTTTGAGGTGCCGCAAGGATGTTCAATTTTCATAAAAAGACACTTTTTGCAACTTTTCAAAGATTTTTGCGTGCTCCGATTATGAAATAAAAAGCTTTTAATAGGCTTTGTCATAAGAATAAAAGTATAAAATCAATTTCACTATAGCATTGGCATGGCACTGAGTCGTCGCCGGAGTGGTTGTTATTGAGGTAAGGTCGAATTTTGTATGCGTCTGGTGACAAAGACAGAGCTGGTTTCAAATCTGTAGCTTTGCCGAGTTCAATTGAGTTGGCGTCTCCGCTCCATCTATCGTGGAATTGATTTGTTAGTTTGTGCGCATGTGTGCTTTACTGTGAGTAAAAATGGGTTATTCTAAATAAGTGAAGACAAGACAAATATCGGAGTGTTCTATTTTTATCAAATGTAGTGATTCGCTTGAAATTGAACTCACTACTTACGAATATAGTGCTACTGTTATAATAGACATAACCTCAAAATTGCTGCAGAGAAGGATCCTTCTGTAAATATGGGACATCTTAGTTCTCATTATAGAACACATATTGTCAAGAGTTTCTATTCCCGCTGCTTCTAGCAAAAGAATTTCACAAATGATAAAAGCTTATCATGCTAAATATAGGAATTTATTAAAGTCTAAAATCAAAAATGTTCAGATAAATTTGATTCCAACCTCACAGAATATAGAGAAGAAATTAGACGTTTATTTGATATTACTGACTTGTATAAAAGAAAAAAAAGTGACATTATGAATTAAAAGGTTCTAAACGATTAACACTCTAACAGGAAAATGGTTATAAGTAATATTGATATTGCTATCACAAGCGCTTTGAGGAAGAAAGAAGCAAGAAAGAGAAAATAACTACAGAGAATATTTCAGTTTAATCCATAACGGACAAAAAAATACTAATGCATCAGAAACGATTACTGGCGACAATAACAACGCTGCAGAATAACTTTACATAAAGAGGCAAACCAACCAGATCTGTCAAATAGACAAGAAGAGATAAAACTGCCAGGTGCCTGTGTAATTTTAATATTAAATTAAAACTTTCCTGTAATTATATTACAAACATCTTTTTAACCTTTTCTCATATTCATGCTATCTCCCTTAGGATCTCAAGAACGTTATAGACCAGATTATTCAAAGAAATGGGTACTTTGCTGATTCAGAAAATATCCTTTAATCCATGCTAAATGATGACAGTAAAATTCAAAGAGAATATGGTTTAAGACGTATTTTAAAATCAAGAACAGAAGGTAAAGACAAAATCAAAAAGTTTAAAGTTTGAAAAATAAACTTCGATGTAAAGGTCGATCGATATGATCTCATTGCTTGAAAATGACTCAACTGAGCCCCCTGAGCCATAACTGAGGCTTTATACAGAAGGCATTTGAAGCTGAACCAAATAATATAGGGGACTTGGTTATCGACTTTCCCCGGCATCTTTGTCATATGCAAGCATTGGAAAGAGCTGCGAAACTGGTGGTCGAATCGGCTCAAAATGTCTGTAGTTCAATCGCAAGAGAACGATACATAAGAGCAAAAATTGACTTACATGTGAATATACCATAATTTAATTTTAAAAAAAACAGTTTCATGTAGCAGTGAAGAAGCAAACATTTTGCAACTGTAACATTTGTAACCATTAAGGATACAGAAGTTAGAAACGCAAAATTTGATATAAAAACATTTTTTATTATTATTATACTTTGCAATTAATAATTTTTTCCCCTTGTAATGCTTATATATGTATTTAGAATCATCTTTTGTAACATTATATAAAGGAAAATTCATAAGAATATATTTTTTTAAGTTCATAATTATTCAATTTTTTTACAAACTTTAAGCTTTTTGCGGCATTACGGGATATTGTTTTATTGCAGCCAGATTTTTTAAAATTCTTTTTGGCACCTAAAATCTAACGTTTCCCCACTATTACAATATGGAAATTTTAAAAAAATTAAAGGCCCATTTTAAAAATTCTCATTTTTTTAAAAAAATTTTTACAAATTTCAGGGTTCTTGCGGCACCTCAAGATAATTTATTTCAGCCAAATTTTTAAAAATTGTTTTTGAACCTAAAAGACAGCTTTTCTTCACTGTTACCAAACTAAAATATATAAAAAAAATTAAGGGCGCTTTCGTTCCGCCTTAATGTACACGATATCAGAAATTATATTGAAGAATTTCGAAATGGCATTAGTTACCTGTGAATAAACATTATGAGATTCACATACACTGCCATTTTTTATTCATTTAAAAAAATGGACAGTCCAAAAAATGTTTTCATACTCAAGCTGATATATGTTGAAAATAAATTTTAAATAACTAATCTAGTTAGATTATTTTAATAATGATCCGAATTTTGGTATGATTCTTAAACAGTGAAATAAGTAAATGGAACATGGTGACAAAGAAATAGAAGAAAATAATGATATATCTTGTTTGAATTATTTTTAATTGGTATTTCTTTACATATTTTTTAAAATTTTAGAATAGATTGCTATTTCTGAACTTATGTCTACCTTTATTTCAAATGTTTTCATCCAAATATTTTCTAATTTATTATTTTCATATAGATTCCTTGAAGGCATGCAATCAATTTCAAAATTTAAAATGCCTTTTTGTTTAGTTTTAGTCTGGCTTTTAACATTACTATCACCCAAATGTTACGTTCCTGTTGTTTGTTATGAAGTTATTTTCAGTCATTTAATGATAATTTTAAAAAAAAATACCGTTGTTTTCCTCTATTTTGTTGGTTGAACCATTTAATGTATTACCATAAAATTAGTTTTTGAGTGCTTATTAAAAAGGAATTATTTTTATTGAGTAAGGTGAAAGAAAAAAATACCCTCGCAGACTGTTATTGTTATTTATTTTTAGATTCTAGTAGATGATTAGAATTATTATTACGCTGTATTATAATTTTTTTCTCTTAGTTTTGTATAAAAAATTTCTAGATTAAATAATACATGCGCTCTGAATTTTGGCATTTAAAATCATTCAAAAACTGTTATTTATATTTACTTTATATGAAATACTATACTTACTTTGTATAAAATCTTTGTATTGAAAAAACATGAGTTATAATTATATATTAAAGGCACAGAATTCTAATTACTTGATGAAATCATCTTTCTACGACATTCTTTGCTCAAGCGTATGTCAAAATTGTGTGGCTTTTCTGCTGATTCTGGTCTTGATTCAGTTTTCTTACTATAAACTTCCAGTTTAAAAAAAAGCATAAGAAAAATATATTAGAACAGACCTCATAACTTTAAGTAATAAAGTGCAAGGAGAACTCTTGGGCCTCGTTCATCTCCAAGATTACGTCCTAACAGATTTTGGCTTGCTTTAGAACCGTGTTCCATGAATTTTGAGACATTATCACTTGTTTAATTTCAGAATTCGCTGGTAATATTGAATTTATATTTTAAAATGTATTGCATGAAAAACTTTATATTGCCTTTAAATAAACTGAAACATCAATCATCATATTTTTATATGCACAACGTTCTGTAAAATATATTTTCTATTTCCTCACCTTCGAGAAGTTTATTTCAAACTTATATTTTTCCTTTTGAAGATAAATATATATCCTAAATCGCCAGAAAATATTGAAATAATAAAATTTATACTTCATTTTCCGCTGTTAATTTAACAACAAAATGAATAAGAAAAATGAATACACTTTGTTACATTTTTTTACAAATTACAATTTCAAATATTATTTGATCTATAAATTATACAATCATTAGGAGATGACATTCCAGATGTAGGAATGAGAAACTTCAGATGTGGTGGTTGGTTCTTGCCACCCCGGCGATCAAATTATTAATGAGGCTAAGATATCTCAAGATTTATTTCATATATAAATCTTCACTGGAGAATACCTCATATAAAATGATGAAAGGCGTTCTTAAATTGGTTTTTTCTAGCTTTTTTGGTGCTAATAATAACCGTGTAAGGCCTCCTATGGGAAGAGTTATACCGAGTGCTGTGATGGCCATTAGAACTATCGTTTCATCCAGGTGTTTTAATGACTTTGTGTACGGAAGTGCCAATTTGGTAATCACAAAATTTATTTATTTCAAGTTTTCATATTAATTAATACATAGAAACATATTTTACATCATAACTTTTGTATTACTAACAAAATAAAAGGGAATGCTTTGTTAATTAACGCATGCAGAAGGTAATTATTTTTATGTATAAGGGATTCAACCATTGCAGAAAAATTAAATGCAATGAAAAATATCTCCATGAAATTTTCAATTAGAAATATAACTAAAAACAATAAAAATTTGCAATTTTTATATAAGAATGAGTAAATAATGGAAAATAATTGCCATCAAAATTATTCCTTATATTTAAAGGAAAAAGTAAGGGTTTATTAGAAAGATACCATTAGAAAGATTCTTAAGAACCATTTTTATCTTTAATGATTAATCTGAATTTTTCAAAACGACTTGCTAATTTCTAGCTGAAAACTAACACTGTATGATTTCTGTCCAAGCACAAAAGCAAAAAAAAAAGCTTCCTGTTTTTCCGAAAGAAACAGGGAGGAAATAACTTCTTATTTTCCAGAATAAATCACTGAGCAGCTCTTATGCATCTTCATTTGCGCACTAAGAATAACGCTAAGAGAGATAAATGCCTCCTCTTTGGGTGCAAAATGCCTCGTATAATGGTACAGAGAGAAAGAAAGGGCAGAGCCGAGGGTTCGAATTACCTCAGTGTAATAATATGTAATGCGACAACCATGTTTAAATGAGCCGGCGTTCGAAAATAGGACCCAAGTGGCTAATAAAATAACATTATATCATAAGAATGAATTATAAAAGAAATAAAATGGTTTATTTTGGTATTGATTTACGCAGGATACTTAAAGAATGTTAAATGCTCGGAACAAAAATTTTACTAGGTTATTATTTTTTAAAGAAATGAAATAGCTTTATTTCTTTTAGTTGAATTTGAACAATGAAATAAAAACATTTCGATAAAAATTACGTCACTTGTATAGCTTATCGGTTTCAAATAGAGGAAATTTAACGAACTAGAAAATAGAACGAAGTGAAATGTGTGGTGTTTAATACTGTTTACGAAATATATATCAATCTAATTATAGGAAAAAATAAGAACGCTAGGAATGTTCTTGGCATTATTCCTTATTTTCCTTCTTCATTTTTTCACTAAATTCCTCACATACCTACTTAACAATTCTGTGTTAAACTTTATTACATATTCCTTAATGTACTGATGATGATGTAACACATATCGAGTATGCATTCTGTATCTCTTTAATTAGATGGTTTTGATAAAACTTTGAAGCACATCTCCAATTTTTATTATTAAGGTTTTATACTTAACAATTGAACTCCATTTTTTGAAATTTTTTTGACTGATTAATTCCAAAAAAGTTTTTTTTATTCTGAATTTTGTCAAAATGTGGAAGTGGATTTTTTTAAATGCATTACTTTTGCATATTCATACATAAGAAAGATTTATAAGAAACAATTTTTTTAGAATATATTATTATTTATAAATTATTTTATGCTAACTAAAACAACAAATATTTTACCTCTTACCTCTTTAAATGTATATAAGAAGTAAAAATATCTCCCATTCTCAAGTGAATATTTATCTATAATCTATATACAAGAAGTATAAGTTTTTCAAAATGTAAGTTAACTTTTATAATTCTATTTCTTATTAATAATTATTGAAAAAAAATTAACTAATCATGAATAATAATCCATTAATATTGTTATTTAGACACAGATTATTATTTGAATGTATCATCTAGTTAATTATTTTAAATAATATAACGAGCGCATCCTATATTCATACCCTTGCGATCCTCCATCGGAATGAGAAGTGCATTTAAAAATTCAATATACATTCTCAAAAAATAGCACTTTTAAAATTCCACATATATTTTTTTCGAAGGGCTTTATTATAAATGATTTTTAGCATTATTTACTAATAGATTTCCAACAACACAGGGAATTGAAAATTAAACAATGAATGGTTCATTGATGGAATCCAAGATTATGTAAACTGTTATGTTATGTAATAAAATACGAAGTGAATTAATTAAAAAACGCAGCAAGAAATTTTTTAATTTATTTATAATTTGCACTTGAGTCAGAAATTGAATTTTTCGTTTAATTTTATTCATAATAATGTAAAATTTCTTGAACCAGTTTCGAAGAGTCGAGGGCCTACTCATAATCAAATTTAAATCGTAATTCAATTCATATTAACTCAAATAATGAAAAATAAAGTCAATAGTTGTTGTGCTCTAAAATGAGAAGACGTTAGAATACAAGAAAAGAATTTTCAGAAAACGTAATTCAAGGAAAATGTATTATGAAATAATAAGTGTGACCACAAAACATACAATAAACAATAACCGAACAAATTTCGTAACATATGATTGATCCAATTTTAGAAATATAAAATCATTAAACAGCATTGCTAATTTCAACCCTTTGTTTTCAAACTAATAGTTTCTGATTGATCCTTACTTGAAAGCGCTATAGTGGGTACAGCTACATTTATGCAATATACAGAAATTTGCATTTTAACAAATAATACAAGATTTTTCTTGAACAGCAGATACAAAAATAATCTTTCCACAATATCTTCATTAGAACCATAGGGATAATTATAAAATTATTTTTTTTTAAATAGCGCCACGTCATTCACCCATCACTCACTGAAATTGGAAAGTTAATTCTTCAAAATTTTTGTTCATGACATTGTATTGTTTTGAGATTTATGTCTATCTAGATATATCATTTCATTCCTTGAAGCTCTGATCAAGAGTTTGTAAAAAAACTTACATATCAATCAATCAATTGATCAATAAATTGTTGAATGTAACGTGTAGTAATCAATTTATACCAAAAATAATCAAATATCTAAAATTCCTATGTTAACTGAACAGGAAATAACCACAGAGAGTAAACTTAGAAATTAATTGAATTTACAAAGTTTTCTATAACAACAGTATTTCAATAAATTTAAACGATAGTAATTTTATTCAATAACTTAAGATCAAAATCTACTTTCTGAACTTCCCTTTTAAATGTATAGTTCCTCGAAATGATGAATTGCAATTTGTAATTTTAGCTTATCTATATTTAACTGGAAACGTACTTAAAATCTAATGGCATAATTACTTAAAAGCAATTAAAACTGTTTCAACATAAATAATAGGACTATATATTTTCCTCTGATGTGCTTCTCACAAACTTTAATAAAAAAAATAGCAAATTCCCATTTAAAATATTAGAAAATTCTGCAAAACGAATTCGTTTATAACATTGAGACATTTGAGGAAATAATGTGTGGATTTGTCTGCTCACTTTATTTGGACTTTGTAAAAAATAATCCATATTTAGAAATTTAAAAAAAATTGTAAAGCATTAAAAGATAATTTAAAACTAATATATTTTTAATTATAATTTCATGAGCAATGCGCAGTATATCAAAGATTTCAAAATGCTAGTAGAAAGATAATACCAAAATTGTACAGAATTATAGATAAGCTTTATATTGAGAAATATGAAAGTGTATCAATTTTCAATTTACGACTATGTTTTATTTTATTGAGAAAATTCGGAATTTAAACAAAAAATATATTTCTTAATTTTAATGCATTAAAAAGTACTGTAAAGAAATATTATTTACCAGACAGCAAAATATAAAATCCATTTATATCGTTACGCATGATATTCGAAAGGAATTATGATTAAAATTGCAAGATAAAATGTATTAAAATATGACTTCGATATAATTTTGAAGATTTTCAGTTTCTTGCCAATTTTGTATTTTTTTAAACCATTTGTATGATATGTGTTTTAAATTTCTGAGTCCTGAAAAAAAGGTATTATGTAAAATTCATGCCACTCAATCTACTAGACGTGCAGTGTAAAAATTTAAAAATAAAGCTTCATTAAGAGCAAACCTTTCCTATGCTTCAATAAGGAAGATATTTTTATATTTGAAATACATTTTCAATTAATTCATTAATTATTATGTTTAATTTTTTTCTTTTTTTGTGTCTGTATGTATATGTACTACTGCTACTACAATACTCTATTAATAATCATTAATTTCAAGGGAAAAAAAATCCTATTTCAACATTTTATTAGGATGCTATAAAAATATGACACTTAACGTGTAGTAGAAATAATTTTGCCTATCAATCAAACACTGCCAATCGACATAAAAAAAATAAGACCCTTTAATTCTTTTAAAATTGCAATTCAATATAAGTCTTTAATTTCTTTTTTTTTATTTTATTATTTCAGCGTTTTCCAAGAATACATTAAAGTTATTCATAGAAAAGAAATTGGATACTATCATTAAATTCATTTGTTATATTTCCTTTAAAATTATAGAGATGTGAAATCGAAACTTATCATTTGGGCATGATTACATTTTTAAGATAAATTATTTTTCGCATTCTGCTTTTGTCATTCCACCGCTGCAAGGGATTGAAAGAAGTTTTCATTGCTTTGCACTGGATAAAAGTTTTTTTATTAGTTTTTCTCTACTAAGATGCTAAAAATGCAAGGTATTCAATAACGCTATTTTCCTTACAATGCTGCATTTCCTGTTTTTTACACTTTTATAAAAGAGTTTTTATCATAATTTCAACAACTCATGTACAAATGATTTGGCATGATATGTGCAGACCTGAAATGTAAATTACAGGTCAATATTTTTTTTTTAAAAAATTAATATTTTTATTGTCTGAATAAAAATGCGCATGTTTAAAATATTCTCTTAAATCGGGTTTGCCTTCTTTTTCTTCAAAGTAAAAAGGGAAAAAGAAACTGAAATGTATTAAGAAAATCACAATTCTTAGTTAGCTGAATTGTTGCTAAATTTGATGCGGGCATGTTATGCACAATGTCATTGGCTTCTTTTTCTCATATTATGATATTGTATTGTTTGGTTTATTAAGAATATTAATCAATTCGTATATGCTTTTGTTCTGAAATATAGGTTTTAAACGCAAGAGTTTAATAATAATAATAACAATAATAATAATAATAATTGTAATTAGATCTTGATTTAGTGGTAAATATGAAAATCAAAATAACTATTACAGCAAGAACCAAAATTACCTTACCTAAAATTTCATCAAGAAAAAAATATGAAAGAGAGTAATCCAACTTGAATTTTTCTGTCAAGACATACATTTTTATTTTCTTACAGACAAAGCTTAGAGAAAGTACTCTAGTTTAAACTCGATATATTGTCAAGTTTACATATTTCAGATTGCCCTGAATTCGAAAAATACATTTTTGAAATTGCGTCTCTCTATCGGACCTCTGTGAATTTCATGATTCTAAAATTCTTTGTATATGGATGTATTATTTGAATAAAATTTTGTTATTTCAGTACAAGTGAACTCCCTAATTACAAAACGTAAAGACATAGATATTATTACAGATACTTAGCATCTAAATGTAGATTCGTAGAAAAGTAGAACCAGATCTGTCGAAAATCTGTTGATCGATTAGCGGTTTGTATTTCCTAATGTATGTAAACGAAACGGCCTTTTGACTAAAACTGTTGTTTTGTTTTTGGTTTCAGTTAGTCGGAAAGTAAGGTCATCAAAATATATATTCACAAGAGAAATTTAGTAAAAAAGCCAGATTTAAACCAAAGATAAATATATTTCATATTTATTGTTTAGCAAAACCATACAAGGCTTTTACGGCCTTATCCATGACCTATAATTTCATGCCAGTGCAGAGGGGTCATAATTTTGTAGGAGAAAATGTAAGAAAGCTTCGGACAGATTATTTTCACAAATTACATTATTGAAAATAACCATTTGCTAATTTTATTGATTGATATATTTTTGTTATTGCTTTAAAACTCTAAAATATTTGAAGTTTCCTTTGTTTTCTTAATTGAAAGACCCAAATTTTTTTCCCATACCTTTATTTATTTTTGAAAGAAAAGAAAGCTTTGAATATTAATTCAAGAAATCTTCCAAGTTTTCAAATCTGTCAAATTTATAAAATTATTCTAAAAATTAATTCATTTCATGATAATTAAAGGTACAATTTGAACTAACATTTCAAAAAAATATCGAAACTTAATATTATTTTTTATTTATTTTGCTTACAAAAGAAGGCACAGAAATTTTTACTGGAGAATTCATTCTTACCCTTGTGCGAAAAATAAAATATATGGTAGAATGTTTTTACATTTTCATCAAAAAGAATGCTTTGCTTGGCACAAACAACAAAAAATCATAATTTCTTCTCATTAAGATAATTAATTTAATTAAGAAAGAATGCTTCATAAAAAGATAATTTTGCTTCTTTTTTTTTCTTATTTGAAAAGAAAGAAATGAGTACCACGGTAAATCAAATAATATGTTTCATTTACAAGTCATAAAGTACCTAAATTGCTAATTTAAAAACCAGGAAGGGTTTGAATGCTTTTACTCAACCCAATAAAATGTCCCATAATTTTAATTGTTTTTCTTCTTAAATCATCTTATAGTTTTAAAACTTTTTTTTTATTTGCAAATGCAATCGCTAGATGCTGATAGCGTTTTTAATATCCTTTTAGATTTTTAAAAGACGTACTCCTTTTAAATACTATTACTCATTCCAGAAGATTTCCCTTTTATGTTCATTTAATTAATTGAATTTGTGTATTTAGTTGAGAAGAGCTACTTGCTTATTCATCTGCTATTCAATTAAATCTATAAAATTTTGTCTTCTGTCGTTTAATAAAACGTGGTTGTTCAAAATGCTGATTGCTGTTATTTTTAAGATGATGCAAGTATTTAATCTGTAAAATATTAAATTCTTTTGTTTTCAGAATGGGCAAAATTTAAAGAAAAGACTAGCAAAATTTCTGAGCATGCTTTCTCAAGGAAAAAAAATCGTTTATAAAATAGGCGAAAAAAAAGAAATTATAATAAAAATCCATAGATTTGTTACTATAAACATATTAAACTCACATTATAATTATGAGTTCTTAATTTACATAATGACAATTATTAATTGAAAAATTTAGCAATATATATTTGTGTTTTTAATTTATATATAAAACCATATTTATGTTTTTAATTTATATATAAAACAAAACAATATTCATATTTATATATAAAACAATATTTGTGCCTCACTTCATAAACATGAATATATTTTGTATATCAGGCATTCACAAGTAAATATTGAAGATATGCTTATTCTTTTATAAGCATTATTATATGTAAGCATATTAGAAAGTTAATGTAATGGCCTATTAAACATAATAGTGTAACAATCCTCTTGACTTTAACTTTAATTGAATTGTTAACGCCACCTGGTGGGGTGTTGACAATAAGAGAAAACTCTGTTCTCTATAAGTGTGCTTATATGTGTGTGTTTTGCGTAAAAATGTCTTTTCTGTAATTCTTATAAGTATGTGCTGTTATATATCCGTGTGGTGTGAACACAAAAAAAAGTGTTTTAATTTACCTAGATGAGAACATCTTCGTCCCAAAGCTCAAAATGCATTTCACACACTCATGCGACGTTATAACGTAAGTTATTTTCCGTTTTTTGTGACTGATGCCAGAAGTACCAGTTCATTTCTATGATAATGTTTCGTCATTTTTTTCATTTTAAAAGTAAAAGCTTATAGTCATAATAGATGCTCAAAATCCATTTCACTGACGCATGCAACGTTATAACAGAAGTTGTTTTCGGCATTTTGTGGCAGATGAAAGAAGTATCAATTCATTTCTATGCTAATGCTTCGTTATTATTTTTTTTCTATTCAAAAGTAAAAGCTTATGGTAATAATAAATGCTCGAAATATTTTTCACTCACGTATGTGACTTTACAACAGAAGTTATTTTCGGCATTTTGGGACGGATGAAAGAAGTAACAGTTCATTTCTATGCTAATGTTTTGTTATTTATTTTTCTATTTAGAAGTAAAAGCTTATGGTTATAATAATTTCATGATGAATAAATACTAGTATGAATTATAAATTTTTCAATCAGATAAATGTTTTTATCATATCATGATTTGCCACGATATTTGAATTATTAGAATTATATAAATGCAATTAAAGATATCGCTCTGGAAATTTTTCTGTTATAGTATACAAGCATTATTATAAAAGAAGTTGGATGGAAAAGGTTTTGTATTCTTCACTTTGAATATGAGTTATTATAATTGATAACTATACTATTTTTGCAGTGAATGACTTATAAAGCATTCAAGAACAAAAAAACTAAAATTTATTTTAATTGTTTGTTCTTCTATATTTATTGAATTTGAGCAAAAAATATAAAATACAATTTATAAGTTTGCTTTTAAATAATTCATTTAGAACACACATTTAGATTTAAACCGAAAATCACACAAAAGCAATGCGTGGATCTTTGCAAGCACAGTTCCCTTTTTGTGCGAGTTTATTGCCCGCCTAAGAAAATTGTATCCTTTATTAGAAAAAGGACAGCCTTCTTTTATCAAAAAAACATTGTTCGATATATATAGTGAACTATTCTTACGCTTTACACAATACTGAACTATTATCTCTGATTCATTCAAACACTGCTGTTTTGTTCTTTTTTTTTTGTCAATGATAAAAGGGTTCTGCATTCCGAATTACAGAGGTAAATCAATCTCTTTGATATCATTAAGCTCTCAAATACTTCGAAATGCGTGTTGTTGGAAACTGTGAGTGCTAACTTTTCAAATGTGGACAATGGAATGCTCTTATAATCAATAAAATTGTGTTTTTTTCTTTTTTTTTTTAAGTCATTTCAAAATTGTTTCATTTTTTTCATTTGCTTTTTTGAAATTAAAATGAAAGAGCAGGCCCACCAAAAAGTATGATGAATTTACAATATTTTTACCAATTTTTTTATTAATATGTTGCTTTCAAATATTTAAAACTGAAACAAAATTGAGACTGTGGTAGTTCTATAACTCCCCTCATCAAGTTATTTCACCAAAGATGCATTTTTTTTAAAACTTTATGTTTCAATAAGGAAAACTAGACAAAAAAAATAGTTAAATTTTTTTTTTTTTGCAGATATTTAGTTTAATATATGTTACTCCTGTTATATAAAAAATGATTTATTCAGTTATATAGAGGAAAAGAAGGTGAGTTTTCTTCCTCAAACTTTCTCGCATACTCTCTTATAAATTTGTCATGCCAGAGAATGCCTTACGTGGCATTGGCGTACAATAGTTACGAAATATTAACTTTTGGCATGAATTTGACATTTTTAATGAATCTATCATGCCATCCATGGCGATTAATCCCTTAAAAGTATCCGAAACTTTAATATGTGTTTAAGAATCAGTTTTCCCAAATGATTGAAACAAAAATTTGACACAAAATTACATTTGTAGTCAGAAAATTGCATGCCAAATTTGATATATTTAAGCCATTGTGTTTTTAAATTATCACATTCACACGTCTCTGAAAGTACAGATCGACAGACAGTCGACCCACAGTTGGATTTGGCTAAAAATTTCTTCACTACAGATGATGAATCATTATACTGAATGTTATCTTCTAGCTCACTTTTTATTGCAGTTATCGTGTTAATTTATATTCGAACATCCTGCCAGACAGACTTCTTCTGAACAAATTTTACTCAAAATTTGATATAAATCTGGAAATTTTATGTAAAAACCGTACCTAATTTCAGCAATCTAGCTCAAAGCGTTTTCTTCATCCAAATCAGACAGAAAGATGGGCATTGTTTTCCGAACTCGTGGAAGGCATAATCATGGAGATTCATCAGAATCTCGAGTTCGAATTTTTTGACTATTGTTATACTTTCTCAATACCACTTATACGAGAAAGGAAAAGCATTATTGCAGTTTTAATTGTTATATTTAAGTATTTTTTAAAAATTTTATAGCGATGTTGGATTTTCTCTATTTTTCTTGATTTGTTTGGGAGTGTATAATATAAATGAAAAGAAGAAATATTACATTATTCTAAAAACTTTAAAAAAATGCGTTTAGTTATGCTACCGTTTTATTTGAATAGTTATCTTGAAACATAAATTCTTTCCTCGTGTTTCTAATAACATTTTAAAGTAATAAAAACACACCAACAATTTAAAAACGGTTTGGAAAAGCACATCAATTTATTGCTTTCCACTCACACACGGTAGAAATACACTTTTTGTGTTTATTCAAAAATACGTTCTATGATACCCTCTTCAAATTACAGATCATTATACAATACATTGTTATTTGAATTCAGCAACACGTCCTTGTAAATTACTCTTTCACATCATCAACAGATATAATTCCAGTATGTACATGAAATATATCCACCTGTTTGAATAATTTTTGTACATAAATGGGGCAGTAACATTGACATAAAGCTCAATATTATATATAACAATATTACAACTTTTAGTACTTACTGGAAAATTTGTAATACCTCATATACACAAATATACACAGAGATACATAAAAATTGGCATTTTATTAATAGGTAGTGCTGATTATGTTCAGTTTGTAATACTTCAACAATGGAGTTAGACGACAAACAAACTTCGACATTTTCAAAAAAAACTGATACTGAATGATGATAAATATTAAGAAAAATTCTTCAAAAGTACTAACAATTAAAACTTTGTCATAAGTAAATAAAACAATTCAAAAATACTTATGAGTATCTTTTATTTTACCTCTAAAAAATTCTTTTAGGTAAAAGATTATTTTTATACAAAAAAGAACTAATTAATCTGAACCATTGTTTTAAATTTAAATGATACTCAAAAAGTTCAATCGGTTTTATCAAATCAGTTATCAAAGCCTGTTTTCTTTTTTCCAAAAATTAATGTTTTGATTAAATTAAAATTTTATGGCGAAGTTTAAGAGAGAACATATTCACGGGAATACTGCTGAAGAAGATTTCATTATTTCTTAAACATTAAATATCAACTATAAATGGTTAATTATGACTCTTAGTTTGTTAATAAAATTCAGAATAATTATAGTTATTTTTTTATATATATATAGCTTTTAAGTAATGGACAATGGGTGTTATGAATAATATTTGGATCCATGTATAAAAATTGCAAATGTGTACATGAAATTAAAATAAACATATTTATTACTTGTTGCATATTAAATCAAATCACAATACGTTAAAAGTGGAAATAATTTTATTTTAATCGTCATTTTGTATGGAAAATTATTTTTAAGTAGATAATGAGATTCATTTAAATTAAAGAGGATTATTTGTAATTCTTATAAAAATAAAATTTAAATATATTATCATTCAAATTATTAATAAATTGATTACTTAAAAAAAAAGTTTCTATTTTGTTGTATTTTATTCAGGAGCTAATACAAAATAGTGAAATGATGACTAATTTGATGTTAGATTTCTGAGATTTTTTTAAAACAATAACTCGCTCTTAAGAGAATATTACGATTGTTCTATACTTTGCTATACTGTACATGATTATGATGCAATAAAATCTCGAATAATAATGTTCATTATACTAAAATGGATACTTCAACTGCTGAAAGAGTCTATGAATGAATATTTACGCATGTTTTTTGGTGAGAAAGTGAATGACAAACGGATGATTTCATTACAAGATCATTTTACCTGAAATACTTAAATAGAAATACATTTTTTTTGATAGAGTTACATTTTCTATTACATTAGAAAAAAATTTGAAAAAGTGTTTTTTTCTTCCAAAAAATTTATCAGAATTGTGCCGACGGTTTATTTATTTTTCATCATCATAAAAATTTTACTCTTTGCTCTATTCATTCAGAAATAATTCACTTCACTTGCGAATGGTAGTATTAATTTTGCATTATTTAAAAATTTCCCTTCCTCTTGGACTCAATAATTTTGAAGATACAACCTAAAATCAGATTAAATCTTACAAAATAAATGTCATCGTTATGTTATTTAGTCTTACAAATCATTGGAGACACTTAATGTCACTTTTTATATTAAATTTATGCAAAAAACCAAATTATACTTTTCACTTACTGAAAAAAAATATTGTATTAAACTAAAATTCACAAATCTTGGAGAAATCTCAGCATTTTCTTCCAACATATGATTGTCTGTCATCAAACAAGTCCATTGGTTTTATTTAAATGAATTAAATTTTAATATGCACAATTTCTTCTTTTGTAACTGTATTTTTTAATCAATAATTTTTTTTATTAATAATAAGTCAAATTTATTTTTAAAATCTATTCCTAAATTTTGTGTTGTTTTGATATTATATAATTTTCAAAATGATGAACTGAATATTTGATTAATTTTAAAGCTTAAACCAATTATTTTGCCCAATGCGTGAAACGCATGCATTTATAGGAACTTGAAAGAAAATAAATAAAACATTTTGGAACTACCAGATAATTTTAAAAACACTTTCATTCCTAAAATTCATGTCTTAATCATTTTAAAATTCAAACATTTTACACTTAGGTGTAGCAAGTCTTTTCCCCCAAATTGATTTTTAAACCCAACTTAATATATTCAAATTAACTATCAATTATTGAGCCAGGATTTCCTGAATTTGCTAAAGGTGCGCATTAAAAATATGAGTTTTTAAAAATCATTTAAGACCGATTATATGAGTTGAACTGCCTTAAAATGTGATTAGATTTTTAAGATAATATCAAATGAGGCTTTAAAAATTATTCTTATTAATATGCAAAATTATATACACAACAAGGAGTCACATATATGCACAATTGTTTCTTTTGAAACATTAGACAAAAATCACTAGATAATAAATAATTTCCCAAGTTCATTAAATAATTTTTAGGTAAACTGAAGTTACTCAGTAAAGTTAACAAAATAATCTTTTCTTTGATTATTGAATAATTTTATTAATCTCATTTACCTTATAATGCATATGTTGAAGATTATTTAGGGAACAGCTGTCATTCATTAATTTAAAAGGAATATGATTCAAACATTTAATTTCAGATGAAAAAAATCTATTAATTTTGATAATATTTTTATTATGTATACATATTATTAGGATCTCAAAGTATCAAATTTTTCGATGAAATATGATATTAATAGTTTTATAAAACGTATATTTCCCAAATATCTATTTCTTCTGAGTTAAAATAATAATTTAAAAAAACTATATTCATATCGTTTATAAACAAAGCAAAAAAAAAAAAAAAATAACAGTAGATTTGGGGAGGGGTCGGCCAAATGAAGAATTTAAAGAACGAAAATGAGAGTGTATTTAAACTGTTGACTATTCAATTTTTCATATTATTTTTTTTAAATAATATCTCACGAAATATAATGCGGTATAAAATGGATGTTTTATAAAGGAAGCACAATAAGGAAAATCCCCCTCCCTTAATAGCTTTACATTTTATTATGCAAACAATAAATAAGGATTCAAGAATGGTATTATATTTCCTTAAATCAAATCTTCAAAATGCATATAAATGCATGTACCTAAATTTAAAAAAAAAATCTATAAAAAGAATTTCTCTTCAAATTATAGCTCAAAACAAAATTTCAAGCACCCTTAAGTAAGATATTTTTCAGATAAAACATTACCTTATAATCTCTAAAAGGAATTCAATAATAAGCACCAATTCACCATAAATTGAGACAATTACCCCTTTCTTAACGCAATTAATTATACCATTATATCCTTAAAATGTCTAGATAATTAAACAATCTTTATTTATAACAAATGACAGCGAAAACCTTGCCTTAGAGAGTCCATTTTTCTGAATCTATGAGGTTAAATACAAAATTAGAAATCAGGAGGAGTTTTACAAAAGTATCCCATTTTGATCTTCACCTGATTGAACTTTGAAGAAGCTTGGTAACAAGTCCTCAGAAAAGTTCTAAACTCGCGATTTCTTATTCACATAAATCAACATAAAATGAAGCACTTGGCTTAGTTCTCTTCTGTCGCTAATGTTGATCAGTGACTATTCTTGATCATTGAGCAGTTCTGTAGACACACAAGAGACCTTTCATAGAAGGAATGGAGCGAACAAGACCAATGGCATGAGGATTAGTAGAGGACTGCCGGTTGCGGCATTGCTGCGCTTGGTATCTGAAACAAACAGCGGGATTACCATATTGGAATTAATGAGAACAGGGATCATTTGAAATTCAAATTCGTGTTCAGCCTCGACTTCGATTCCGGCAATCTGTTCCCTTTAAAAATGAATAGTTTTAGTGATTTTATTTATGCAGTTATAAGTTGACTGACATTTTCATCGTTTTCTAATATGACAGAAATTTCGTTATGCGTCATATATTATTCAAAAATTTATTATTTTTATTTAAAATTTAAATATTTAAATGCTAATGAGAGCCTCATAAGAGCTGTACAGATCATATTCTAATCTATAATGAATTGCATTGTCACGCAGATTCTAATCTAAATCCTAATTCCTTCATTTTAGCCAAAATGTTTTGCTTTATTCCTTTACAGTAAATACTAATGTAAGTATTTGGAAATAAATTTAAAGTTTGACAACCCTTCTTAATGAATATTCCATTTTTGAATTTTCTTTTTCTCATCTGTTCGAAAACATTACTGCCTGTAAAATAAATCATCATTATTCTATTTATTATCTCGATTCGAAGATATATAATGTTCTTTGAATTAAAATGTATTTTTTATGAAATAAACACTTTGTATCTATAATAAGTTTTTTTAAATGTCCGAATTTTAAAATTTTTTGTCATATATTTTAGAGAAAATGCAAGAAGATGATGTTAGCAATTGTTTAGTTTTTATACATTAAGTTTTTTAAATAAATTGTGTTTGTTTCTTTGTATTTTCTATTAGAATTATCTTTTCTTGTATTGCATTTCTTTATATAAATTTTTATTCCAATATAATCAAGATTAATTTGCTATTTTAAAAATATGA
>JAPMOR010021690.1:31716-42419 GCA_026543865.1 Argiope aurantia
ATTTACCCCTTCCAAAAAAAAAAACAGGAATCGAAATCTTTTTTGCAAATTTTATAATAATGTTTTTTAGTTTTACGATCTTCTATTAAAGGTTTGACATCATCCAATCATTTTCCACAAACTAGAATTTAAAATCTAATATTTTCAATCTATTTGAAAGGACTAGAAACAATTTCTAATTTAAAAAAATTATATTGTTTAAATGGATAGAATTGTATGAAAATTATGTTTTTTTAATAGCATAGTACTAACTTTGAATTGCACACATAAACAAAACTTCTATATCTGAAGCTAAGATTAAGTGATAAAGGCGTGGCTAATGAGAACTAGTTACATTGTCACCAATCAGTAAGATTTGAAAAAAGGGTGTTCAGCAGTATGAAATTAGCCCCTCCTTTCATCTCTATTTCCGTCCTCCTTATCAGCCATGTACTCGTCAAACTGGTTTCACTGGCAGTTAATCATCATAAAAATTGTTTCCTGTTGTTTTCAATGCAACGAGTAAGAATTTACCAAAAAATTACGGGCAGATCATGGAACCGAAAAAAAAAAAAAAAAAAAAATCTCAGCAATTTGCTTTTATCTAGCACATTTAAACAATCATGTTTGAAGTCGTTTTTCTTTGGTTTAGAAATTAAGAGGGATAATTATATAATTTTATCAGATTAACCAATCTTAAAAAATTAACAATGATTCCGTACATTTTTGTAAGATATTGATTGATATTATGTTTCAAAATTTTGAAAATTTGTTGTGGATGCTTAATACCACATAACGGAAAAATCCTTGTGTATTCGTAACTCCTGAAAATAATTGGATGATATTTATAATTTTAATTAAATTTTGTTTAAAATTTATATTAAAAATATTTTTTAAACATTCATCATATTTTATATTGAAATGTATAAATTACACTACATAATTTTACTAATTATGTATGCCCTTTTAAACATTATCTGAATTATAAAAATCAGTTTTAATTTTATATGGATTTTGTTTTAAAATATCTTATGTTTTTTTTATTATTTTTAAGGGTTTTTTCCCCCATCTAAGCATTTCTTTTTGTAGCTTAGTTATAAACATATATTGTCTTGCAATAGAAAGAAATAGAAAACTATCATTTCAAAAAATTAAATTAATATAAATTGAAAATTTGAATTTTATAACATTTGTGTTATTTTAAAATACAATGAAAATGAATACGGCAGCTTTAAAGTCACGTGATAAATCAAGTCATCTTAGAAAATGTAAAATTTTAAAGCAATATAATTTTTTTTGGTAATATTACCTTGTGTGCTGGCTGGTTCATGTGCAGGTGATTGATTCGGAAAATTCCTCTCTCTGCTCAGAGAATCATCCAGCATTTCTAACCTTTCATCTGAAATGAAGAAAGGAAATTAAATTTGACTCGGCATTTGTTGTCTAAGTTGATTCTTAAATTGTGAAATATTTCATAACTTTTCAGAATTTTAATTCGTAGAAAAACACATAGATGAATAATATGTGTTGAATTAACCTGGTGGTTATGGATATTTATATTTTAAATTATTTATATTTTTTATTAAATGGTAAATAAATTGCACATTTTCTTTTTAAATTATAATACATTAAATTTGATTATAATCGTTGTTTATAACTGCAGTATTATTGCATCAGTTGAATCATAAAAAAAGCCCTTTATTATTCTGATATTATAATTTCCTTTTATTCTCAGAATGTTCTTAGTTCTGGCTAATATAAGTGTAAATTGATTAAATTTTGTTCCTCGCTTATTTTTAATTGCTAACTTATTTTAAAAATTTATAACTGATAAAATAAGAATTGAGTTATTATGAACTCACATTAAAAAGAATATGATTTATTAAGAAATAATTATGATAAGAAATGCATAAAATGACTAAGTCTTGAAAGTCATAAGAATGACATAATGGCTTATGCATGGTGGTGTGGTAAAGGTGATAGAGCTGCAAAAAGTGTTTATTGAAATTTCGCAGCTTTCTCTTCAAAAATAGCCAAAAATAGCTCTTGTTAACTTAATTCTGTTCCAATGCATTAATTAACCTCAAATATATTTGATTTTTTTTGTATTATCTAGTTTAAAATAATGATACTATGCATGTGATACTTTTTTCACACTCTTAATTGATTTGTCATTCATTATAGCATTCATCATAATAAATTAATATGGAATATCGAATGATTCAGCGCAACAGATGTAAAATGGAATTCAATGACAATAATTAGAATTTTTAATAAAACTCACAGTTAATTATCAAGATAAATTTTTAATTTATAAGGAATCTATAAATCATCTATAGGGAACACAACGGTATATATTTAAAAAAATGCATAGTATTTTTCGGAATTTTGATATGAATTTTCTAAATTTAATCAATGTATAAATGGGATTAACTTGTTATAGTTCAAACCTACATTATCATCAATCCTAATCAATCAAAATATTGATTACTTCGTAATACATTAAATTTGTACAATTTAGAATAAAATATTCACCATTTTTTTTTCCCTTAAAAAGTCAAAACGAAAATGATAGCAATTTATTCATCTAATTGATTTTAAATCTTAACTATTCGAAATTAAATTAAAATCTTATTTTCATTTGATTATGTCTCTTTGTATTTAATTGTATTATTATTTTTGAGATAATTTTCTAAACTAAAATAAACATTTTTCTGCTATAATTTATTTAAAATATTTAATGCGTGCGTAACTTTATCTATGAACAATAAAACTGTGCTAGAAATAAGAAAACTAGATTTGTCAAAGAACAGTTAACTATAATGAAGCAATCGAGCGCAATCATCTGAGACTAATCGCCAAGTTCTTCATAACGAATCACCGAGGTATTACATTTGTATTCCAAATATATGTCCTTCGAAATTGTGAGGGTTTGAAATTATCGAAAAAATAGTTTATAATGTTTTTTTTTGTTTTAATTCAGCGAAGAAAGAAAATATTCATTGAATTCAAAAGGGTTGTTTGCTGGTTCCTAAGCATCATAATTATTCTGTACTATATTGCCTAGTTAAAAATAACTGCATATTTTCAAAACCAAACATAGTTAAAATTTAATGAAATTTTCGCCCGATTTGTTTACTACCTTAATATATAGGTTGCTCAAAGATGAATATCCTAATTTTTAAGGCTTATTTAAAATAAATAAATGATATAACAAAATAAAAATATATAAATAAAAGTATAATTTGGTTAGTTATCGGAAATCAAAAATAACAAATGAAAATCTAGATTCCATTTAGTTATATTAAACATATACCCCTCTATAAATAGGAAGGATATTGTCGCTTTACGTTAATTCATCCCACACTAATTTAATATATGGTAAAAAGCTTTGAAAGGCTGCGGGTATGCGCGTATGACGTTAGTCAATTTTTTATTTCTCAAGCTACATCAAACAGCAAATGCTTGTTCCATAATAAATACTAAATGCCACTGATAAACTTACGATACACATATCTACAGTATGTGAATCGTTAGTATGTCTGAAACTGCACTGAATTCAAATTTTCAAAGGTTATTTTTGATTTCTGATAAACAACGAGGTTTTTGTTATTTTATGTTCTATTAATCGCCCTGCAAAGTTTTGAAACTCTGTTATGAACATCTTGTATATTAACTAATTTAGACTCGTATCCTGAATATTTAATTCACCAAGATAAAATAAATATCCTTATATAAACATAAATACACTTTCTATATCAATGAGTTAACTAATCCATCCACATGGGAATGACCGAGAACTTTCACAGCTGTTCTTTTTAAATAAGTTATAATGGAAAAAAAATGCTCCTATTAAATACATCATAATAATATTCCGTCCATTTGAACAATGGACTGAAATTGAAAGAAATGCCCCAATAAAACAACAGTTTAATATCTATTCAGCAGTTGTCTCTTTCTTTCCAATTTCTTTTGCCACCTAATTATCTGAACACAATTATCTCCTATCTTTAAGGCCCCTCTTTCTTTGAAGCAAACTTTTTTGGGAGTAGGTCAAGAGCCTGATTCCAGAGAGATCCACTTAAGCTGAAGCTTCCGAAGATAAACGTTGAGGGCAGGAAACGCCAATTTCTATCAAGGAGGCGAAGATAATTTCGACTCTTCCAACAAATGCAATTGTGTTTTATTAGTGTGGTAGTTTTTGTGCAAGAATAATAAATTACGTAAGGCATGCTTTCTAAGCGGCATTTATGTTCTCCTTTTGCATTCAAAAGTCTAAGTAAACTTGTTGAATTTCAAGTCATTTCAAATTGAACTCTGTTCTTATTATTTTCTAAGACACTTTCTGTGAGCTAACAGACGTAATGAGAAAAGAAATAAATATATCAGAATGTTAAGAAATTTTTCAGAATCATAGGAAGTTTATTTTAGAGAAAACAAATTACACTTTCAAATTATGAATATAATAACTTTCAATAGTTATGGAAATAATTGTATTCATAATTTGATTCTGAATGTACTGTTATTAAATGCTTTCTAGGTGAATGTAATTATTCACAGATTGGGCTCTCATTCGAAGTAATTTTTAAAATATGCTTTCAAAAAGTTCTTTAATTATTAGGACTTTTTGTTTCATTTCTTAAAAGATAATTTTTTTTAGATTTATTGAGAAAAATATTACTGAATTTTCTAATGTTCCGAAATTTAAAGATCTTAGCAACGAAATTTCATAAAAAGGTTTTGAAATAATTTAAAGTGTTCAGTTATTTTCCCCAATTAAAAAAAATACAAAATTTTTGAAATTTTTCAAATATTTTTTTAATTTTTCGTAGGATTAGAATCGTTAATTTTTTTTAAAACTAAATGCAAAAAATTCCTTTACAATTTCAAGAAAAAATTATAAGCGATAATCATTTAACTTTCTAATAGGCGTATCTTAAAAAAAAGAAAATAATAATTATAATTGCTTATTGTTAAACACATTTAATAGAACATTTTGATCCTTGAAATCTATAAAGTAATAAATAATTGATTCTTAATGATAAAAAAATATTCCCTAAAATGATAAATTGTTAATTAGCATTTAAATTACCCGTAGACTCATCTATTAACTAAATGAAACTTACTGAAATGATATGCATGCTAGTACGCCTTTTTGTTTGTCACTATACTTTTCTATGTAAGAAATATTTAAATTTGAACTGAAATAAAAAATATGAATACATATAAATTCGTATGAATAAACGTTAAAATATTATTTTTATGTTAAGAATTAAAGCAAGTAATATTTTAAACACTGTCATTATTGATTTTAGAAAAAGGAAAATCGAAGCATATTACCTTCTACGTAATCTGTTTTGGCTGTACTTGTACTGTGCGGATTAATAGTTTCTGAAACAAAAAAGAAAGTTATATTTCTGAATTAAATAACTAATATTTCTGAGCTTATTAATATAAAATATAAATATAATGTGATTGAGAGAGAACGTTTCTGCTTAGATCAGGTTACCTGAAATTTATACACAGTAATTTATAGGAAATATTATTTGGAATATAATATATCTTTTCAATCCACAATTAATATCATTGACTTTGCAGTGAAGAAGTGTTGGAGGCATTTTTTTTCACAAACATCATGTTTAGCTCTACAAAGCATAGAAGAATAGTATTTTGTGTCATAAACGGATTGAGATTACCCTGTTATACTATCCTAAGACATGCAATATGTATAACCCAGTCCCAACCTCATTCTTTGCTCCACATTCTACAGAAAAAATATTTATTGAGAGAAAGTATTTATAATTATCTTAATATAAACAATTTACAATAAATGGTTAAAATTAAACTGACGGTACTTAGAAATTCGTATATTCGTTTCTATTGAATGGAACCGATTGAAACTTCATAAGTTTGTTACTTAGGATATGGGAATTCATTAAACATTTGAAGACGCTATGCTGCTTAAGACCATATGCTAACGAATAGCTCATTTAATTTCTTTAAAAAAATGATGCGTATTGCTTGACGAAGTAATTGATCCTTAAAAAAATTTGATGCAGATCTGGAAAGAAAGTGCATTGATTGCAAAAACTATTTTATCGCTTACGAACAATGCTTCAGCATAACTCTGTGATTACCGGTGGATGGAGAACTTAATAAATAGTATCGTGTTTATAAATGCAGTTAAAATCGTGATGCTCAAGTGTGATCAAACTGGTTCGCTGGATAATGCAAGAGAAATTGGCCAACAGCAATAGGGCCCAGAATTTCGGATGAAGTTGAAACTGCAATCGCCGTTAAGTTTTTCAAGTGCTGTCGTAAGTGCTCGTTTTCCAAATGCTGTTGTAAGGCAGCATCGCCCAAAATGTCTTCATTTCTCCGGAAAAGTAGCATGTGATCGTTGATAACGAATTTCAGCATATTGTTAAACGACAAAGTATGCACATAGAGCACACATGTGTGTAAATAAATAAAATATTCTTTTTTTTTTCTTTTTTTTTTTTGGACTACAGTTTTTATTATTATTTACTGCGCCATCTGTGGTCGAAATTCGATATTTTTTCCAATGGAAAATTTGGCGTAAGTGATTACAATCAACTTTCTTGAATTCGGTAAAGATTTTCAAAGTAAAGTAAATTCTTTCTTTCTTACCAACTTGAATTAATTTTCTTGTCCATATTCTTACATTATTTTGCAATAGAATTTGGTAGTATAGATCTTAGAAGGATAAACAGAGAAAAAACATTTGATTGAGAGATATGCAGATATTTATAATACAAATGTAGTAAAATGAGATCGTTAAAGGTATTTTTGTCACATTAAACTATCACAGATACACATCATACAGAGACTTTGAAGCATTTTTAATAAGAAAGTAAAGCATAGAATATTTTTTTCACATTTATGAAACTTTTCATTAAAGTCCATTCTTAATTATTCTAATTCAATTATATTTTGCAATAATCAAATGTGCATTTTCCTTAAATGGAAACAAAACAAAGTTCCATAAATCATGCACAATTATTAAAAAAGTAACAAAAATTCCTTATGTGGAAATAAAAAAAAATATTTAAAAAATTATATTTTATTGGTATGAGCGACAGTGCTCAGCGAAATGTATTCACTGACAGATTCTAAATGGTTCTAATATTTTAATCCAAGGAGAATGACAATGCGATTGATTTAAATACACTTATTTCTATTTTATATAGGGTCTTATTTCAGTATAATGACTTTTTCCGTTATCGAAATTAATCCATATAATTTTATTAATACATGAAATGATGAATTCAAAGATTTTATGAAGAATAAAAATGAAAAATTGTGGCTCTTCATGTGGATTGGTAAAAATGAAAATCAAGACTTAAATCATTTGTATATAAATTCATAAGCAAATGGTAAAAATAACAATAAAAAATAAAGATGTGTGAAGGATTTCATTTTTATATTGATCGCAGTAATTACCTTTCTCATCCCACTAGCTCGATGAATCAGAGATTAAGATTTTGTGTCACGTGAAAAGATTTATTAATTCAAAGATCTGATGAAAAAAATTCATTCATTTAGCTACTAATTATTTAAAGACCCGATTAGATTAAAACGCATTTAATCAAAATATTAATTGACCTTAAAAATTATGATGAAACCATATCTTTTGTACTTACCATTGATAGCAATAACTGATGAGAAATTTTTGGATATTTTTTTAATGTTAAAATGCAATGGTTGGTTTCCATTAAAAGCCAAATAATGCTACTGAAAACTTTCCATATTTCAAGGGGGGGGGGGCTTTTTTTATTTCAGTTAGATCTAGTATTTTAAGTTGGAAAACAAATAAGAGTTTTTAAAAATTTATAAGTTGTTAAAATAATTAAAAAATGTCTCTTTTCTGTGTTACATAAGAAATTTACAGATCAAAACAAAAGAAAATATATATGCAGGAGAAACAAAATAAAACCGAGAAAGTTGAAGAAAAAATGAAAAAAAAGTTCCAAATGCTTTTTAATAAAAACAGATGGGTAAAAAGAAGAAGAAAATTATACCACACAAACCCTACGGATTTTCAATAGGTTGTGGAAATTAGCCATCTATCAATACCAAATAGGAATATAAAATTATGGAATCGTAATCAAATCCCATTGATCTCATTAATAGTTGATGAAAGCAAATAGCATGAAAAATAATATATCACATTTTCAAAACGGACTAAAAAGTAAAAAAAAAAAAAAATAATATTAATAATTCCTCCCATATTTTATTTTTAGATAATTTGCGATTTTGAATTTTAAAAATTCACAGTCACAAATTTTCAGAGCAATTTTTTTTACGGAATGAGGAATCTGTACGGCGTTACAAACCTGTAATTTGCTTGGATAAATTATTTTATACTTTTTAGCTCGCTTTTAAAACTTGTTATATTAATTTCATTTATTTAAATAATCATTTTATGCTTTTTAGAAATGTTTGTTAGAAATTAAGAAAAAATATATTTCGAATGCATTTCTCGATGAGCTAATGACATGGCATGGTGCTATCTGTGGAAAGTTTTTTAATCGAAATCAAACTTTGAACCGAACAGACAAAAAAAAAAATATATTGCATTGTTGTAGGGAAAATGTTTGTAACTCATCAGTTCGAAATCCATTGCAAAATATGCCCTGAAGACCAACAGGAAGAGGTGAAAGGAAGTTAATAAAAACTTATTAATAAAATGGGGTTTTTTGTACCCACAGTATCAACAAAAAAAAAGTCGAACTGATACTGTTTGCATCATAAATGCTATAGTAGTACTCTATAAAGTGAATGAGCACGAGAAAAAAAAAATTGCATACATCAAGTCAACGTACTTACCCTTTTAACTCGTAAAAAAGATATGTAGACATACCTTTTTTCTTCTTGTATTGTTGCTTTGTATTGTTCTTTTGCATGTTAAACTTTTGATTAACTTTATTCTCTTTAAACAACATGAACTGTTCTTTTAAAGTCTTCAATCTTTTATTCCCAATCATTTTTATCTACTACAGCATTTGGGGTGAAAAAAGTATCTTTTTTTTTTCTTTTCATTTGTCAATATTGTAAGCAGGCATCTATATTTCTTATATGAGTTCTGCATTAATCTTATCCCCTGAAGACGAAATTAAATGGATTTTACTGTGTTGCTATGCTTTTAACATAGCCATTTGTTTTTGATTTATCATATATAATTTTTTCTTCAAAAAAAATAATATAATTGAAATTGTAGAATTTAAAATGTAACAAAATGAAAAAAAAACTTTGGAAAAAACTGAAAAGGTGTAATTATTTTCATAAATTCCACGAGTTTCTCCACCCCAATTTCTAATGAAAATCTGTTCCAAAAGTTATTTCATCCGAAGAGATAATATTTTAATCACAAACTCTCCAGAAGATAGAGATATTTTCTAATAACGTATGCACATTTCAATTTATCCCGCCTGCGAATAAATATAACGGGATATAACTTTGATGGTAAACTCCGTTTCGATTTTCCGGATTACTTTCATCAAATGAAATAGAGATTTCAACTCTCCGAAACCCATTTCCTCGGTTCCTTTGATTTTTCCCTGCGGTCATCTATCAACTCGATTCTAATTTAAGACTTCTGGACCTCGGTTGATAAATGGGTTCCGGAGAGAGATTGCATCACAGGTGCGGAAACTTGGCGTGAATTTTAATTCAAAAAGGACTTTGATTTACTTTTTTTTCATACTTCGGTAGAAGTATCGTTTTATTTGAATAAAAAACTAAAAACTGTTGAAATGTCTGAAAAATAAGTTGATTGAAATTCTGAATCATACTGAAAATATTGTCACAATATGCAGCGATTCTGTAACTTCTAGTAAGCTTTTCATCTTTAATAATTTCAAATGTTCAATAAAATGAATTATTAATTTTTATTTAAAATTTAACTGTATTTTTTAAACTATATTTAGATGCATTTTTTCGAAATATTAACGATTGTTTTCTAAACATTAAATTAATTTATGGAATATTTTTAAAAATTATGAAAAATTAACTTTTAATTTTTTAAAAATAATATTTGCCAAACATTATGGGTTTTCTTACATAAAAATGAAAAACATAGTGCATTCAATTACAACTAGAAGATTAAGATTATTTCCTTATCTAGATAAGATTATATTTGATTTTAATTTGTAAACATTTTTACAAAATATATCGAACATTCAAGGTAGTAATAAAATAAGTGTACTTTTTACTTATATATATATTTCATATGATATATATTTCATATGATAATAATATGAAAGCCCTATATATTACAAAACACTATAAAGTATTCTGTTATCTTATATCCAGTGCACTTTTATCCTGGTGAATGAATTTCATTCGAAATTCATTACGATTCCTTTGATTAATCTACACATTTAGGAGCAATCTTCAGCATCTCTATCAGCAAAGCATTTTCTTCATAATGCCAAAGGAAATTTTAATTTTTGTAACTGCGTATTGATTGACTAACTTATTCAAGAAGAGGCATACTACATCAAATTGGTATTTTTCATGGCCTAAAATAAATCATCTTATCTTCATAGTTTCGAACTTTTATCTAATGGGCAACCTGGATGTGGTAGGCTAGGTTTCAGAGGCTGCAGCATATGTTTTCAACGCTGTCTCTTACCAAGATATCCATTTATTATAAACGGAGACGAATTGTACACGATTATCCCCACACTTCCTAGAGACGT
>JAPMOR010021690.1:42519-57998 GCA_026543865.1 Argiope aurantia
ATAAAATTTACGTTTTGAAACATATATTTATAGGCAATATTACAAATTTTTAGCACTGGATTAGATAACATTCTATAAGAGATAAGAAATATTTTGTTGAATATGAGACGTTTAAAACGCCAAACAGAAGGTTGTCTCATGATAACAATGTAATTATGCCTTGAATTCCAATAGGGAACCATAAAAAATATGAATTGTTAAAACTCCTGCAAGGTTATAAGCCCTCAACTAATTGAATAAAATATGTTTCCATTATGAGATTAAATAAACAATATGTTCTTTTACCCAAAACACAAAATGACATGAAGTCACAAATACTTGAGTAAATAGCAAATGAATGTAACATATATAATAATTATTAAGAAAAGAAAATAATTCCGATTTTCGCATACTTTAATTAAATTCCTCTTGAACTGCAGTACAGAATTTCGCTTGCAAAATAAATGCACATTAATTATGTTAAGGCAGGAAGAGTTAAGTAAATATTTTCATCACAAAAATAACAAGGGAACTAAACTAATTCCTGACTTAATAGCAACTTCGGAAGTGAATTAGGCTAATATGCTTTTTTTCTCTGAATATGGAGTCAATTAGTTTTAAATGCCTTTGTACTTATTACACATTCAAATAGTGATTTTTTCTTTGCATATTTTATTTTATTATTTCTGTATGCAAATAAGGTAGAAAATACTTGCTTAATTAAGAAAACATAACACGAAAAAGTCATTCGATTTTTTATGATCATTAAGATTTTCTCTGAGTGTGGATTATAAATAGTCATATATAATGATGATATATGATGATCATTATGAGCATTAATAAAAATTAATCATATTTTATTCATCAAGTTGCATTCAATGAAAATTTTAAGTGACAAATGAATTTTTAAAATATTTTAAATTATTATTTGTAAATCATTTTTATTCATGCATATGTTATAAATGCAACTAAATGAAAACAATCATTAGCAAGTTTTATGAATATTAAATTTAGGAAAGAAAGACTAGAATATATTATACTGCTTTTCCTTTCTGTAAGGATACGGTAGAAAATAGGTGCTTATTTAAGAAAACGTTGCATGAAAAATTTATTATATTTTTATGAGCATTAAGAATATATAATATGAATTGATTTTATATTTTACTCATCAAGTTGAATTCAATGAAACTTAAGGAGCAACTTAAGGATTTTATAATATTTTTGGAAACTGACATTTTTATTTGTAAATCCTGTAACGTTCCATAATTATAGAGCATTCATCATTTTTAATTCATACATATGTTATAAACACAATTAGATTAAAACAATGGTCAGCATATTTTTAATTATATTTAATATCGGGAGGGAAGAGTGGAATTTATTATATTGCTTTACCATTCTGTAAGGATATATTTATTAAATTGCTTCAGAAATTTGAGCCATTGAAATCCTAAAACTATTTGTACCACTTTCATTCGCTTGAGCCTTTATTTAATATTTAGGGCACGGAATATTTAGTGAAACCGGAAGAATTCCACACCAATGCAAAGTGAGAGTTTGGTTTAATTTAATATCTTGTTGCAACTGCATCGGTTCTCGGATAGATAATGCATGGAATTTGGTTTGCAGAAACTCCAGCTTTCCCGATTAATAGTTGCCCATTAATTTAGAGTATCTCATTGAGTGGATCAAATATTTCAAGTGTTGCACGATTAAATCCTTTACTCAAACATTTTGCCCCCACAACGTATTCAAGTAGAAAAGCATTAAAATTCACTCTCGTCCGCTCTAACCAGACATTATTAGCTCCCTTTTCTGCGAGTAAAATCATTGCATTTCTAGCAGGAGTTTGTTGAGAAACCAATGATTTCAATTTGAAACTAACTATATGCATTAAAATGGGTTTGCTCATAAATTAGCTTTGTAGTTGTCGAAAACGTGAAATAACTAACGCTCTGCATACCTCCCCAACATTTCTGAGGACATAATTCTTCATTTATTTCATTCTACACAAATAGTAAAATATGAATTAGCGTTAGTATAGTGCCTAATATTTCATTTCAATTTTTTAAAAAGAAATAAATAAATAAACCTCACACAAAGCTCTGAAAAAAAATCGATAGCATTTCATGGTACTCTCATTTTATGGACCATAAAGTTTACACTTATCAGCGTATTTGCTTTCCAGGCATTTCACCGATTGGCAATTTTACTGAAAAGGTAGGGTGCAATTCAACGAGTCTGGAAACAGAAAAGGGTATTCAAAAGAGTACAAAAAAGGAAAACGTAATAAATACCTTCTGCTCCACGACTTTTATAGTTATAGGTAATAAAATTTCTTTTAAAGTATTTATTTTATGTTAATAAATGCAAAAATTGAACTTTTTAGGATAATTCTATTTCGTCCAGTGGCATGTTCAATTTCTTTAATATTACATATCAATAATCTTATTTTTGTCGTTAATCAATTGAAACTATTTGGAACATGTAGCCTCTAAGTTTATGAACTTATTAAATATAAAAACAGAAAGAATAATTGCTCACGGAGGATATGAGAACTTAAAGCTATTATAAAATCTCTTATTGATAAGCGGAAACTTGGCGATCAAAAAATTAGCCTCGACAAGCTATCGTTTTAAAAATTCAATGTAAATAAACACACTATTTTAAATAATATGTAAGATGACATTTACATATTCTACGAAACATTATTATTAATTTTTGCTATTGATTACCAAAACAGTTCAGAAGTTTATAAATGTTCTACCTTACAAATAACTTTGGTCTCTGTATAATATACAAGATATATTAAATATATTTGCAGAATACTAAGAACAAATACAGATACTAAGATTATTCTATGATTTACCTTAGTATATGATTTATTCCTTGTAAGAAAACGTTAACTTTTATTTCCTTTAGTTATCCCTTCGCAAAGATTAAATTTTTTTAAAGAAGAAAGTACATCAACGATGAGTATTCTGCCTCTCAACTATTTTAATTATTCTAAGAAAGATATGAATGTATTTATTAACCATTGTTTAGATCGATTTGCATATTTTTTTTTCTATTTTTAAATCGGTATTCAACATAATTTGTATGTTCTAAGAAATAAAAAAGAACTGTAACTGTGACATAAGCAAGCGGAGTATCTATCAACCTTATTGATGATGCATTTTCTAATTTTTTGCCTCATTGGGATGAACACTTACTTCTTTGCCGAATTAGTAAATTTGGTATCCTTGGCGACATAAAGACGTACATAAAAACTAAATTTCGGCAAAATAAATGTTTGCCAATTCTCTGAAGGTTCTTTGTTTAAGACGAATTTTAGCAGTTCCTTATAAAAATTAGTGGCATTTTACTCACATTAGATAATTCATAAATTAATAGGCAATATGGTAAAAATAGCAAAGGTAATATTATTTTAATCCAGTATTGTATACTTTTTCATATTTAATAGAGATTCGTCAAGTTTCAAGGATATATGAAGAATTATGAAATCCTAGTAAGCAGAATGATATCATTAATCATGAAATGAGCACTGTTTACCGTAAACTCTGATGGTTCCTTCCGTGGAGCCGAGTGAATTCCTGGCCAGGCAAGTGTAGGTCCCAAAGTCTGTCTTGGTGAGCCTGCGCACGGTGAGCGTCATGTGCATTTTGTAAGTGTTCTCTTGCACGGTCACGGTGTGGCGATCCCCTGATATGAGGAGCTGGCCATCATGCCGTGTCCAATAGTTGAGGGACTTCGGGAAGGCCTCCACCAAACACTCCAGGGTGACGCTGTTGCCCACGGAACCCCCTATCAACTGGTTAGGGATCCACAACATCGGAGGGACTGAAAAAAAATACACGAATCCTTTGTAACATATAAAAAATTTCCACTAAGTTTTCTTAAGGTTTTCGAAAAGAATACTTTTAAAATTTATTAAATGGATAACTAAATTAAACTGAATTTAGAATTTATTTTTGAAAATTTTAATATATATAAGAGAGAGAGAGAGATTTATAAGCGAAAGAGGAAAACAAGTTTTTAAACGAAAATTGAATTATTTTTATAAAATTATATGAAAAATAGAACTTTTACAAAACTGATTATAGGATACGAAATCAAAAGAAATCTTTATATATGCAAATACGCATATATAAATAAATTAAAATTTAGCCCAAAATTTTTCTTTACAGATATAATTATTGTATTTCGTAAATTTCTTCTTCTAAAAAGACAAATTGATGTAAAAAACATAGACAAATGATTAAAAAAGAAATATATAAACCTAATAATTATACAAAATGAGTTATTTAACAACATGTCTTTAAGGTTCAGTTAAATTGAATGAAACATTTAATTCAAACTATTTAATATCTCAGCAGCCATTTAAATATAAGCAAAAAGTTGATTGCATCTTCATAAAATGATTTGCCAATAAGTGTTCTGTGACCAAACAACGCTGTTCCTTTAGGAAAATAATTTTCTTAAATATTGCTTTTAACCTTTATTTCTATTGTGAAATTAATGATTATAGATTCCTTTTAACAAAATGTGGAACAGAATATTAAATGATTATTAGATTATTTTTCTTAATTAATACTTTTATCCTGTTGCACTTTCTAGAATTAAAGTCTAAATATTTACACTCACACGGAATACATGTTTATGTGTTTTAAACATAATAGAATTATTTTCTCTTATAATGCATGTAATTGTTTTGAATTCTAATGCCAAATTTTTTATACACTGCAGCGAATAACTGCATCAATGTATGTATGTAACTGTATGTAATGACAGTCAGCCTATTTGAAACATTTTTTATACCATTTATTGTCTTTTACTGCCATTTTTTGTGTTTATTTGTAACTGCCCTTTCCTAAAAGTGCTTTTCCTTAAAATAAATGGTACAACTTCTTTTGTTATTTAAGATTTTTTTGATAATAGTCTGAAACAGAATGAATAAATTATGAATATCATGTAAAAACCTGTAATAAATATTTTGAATAAAAAGTAAATTTATAACAATTTCAATTATTTTACTTACAGTGCACATAAAGCTGCGTTCTCCTGGACATGGAGGGCGGCACTCCGTTTTCCGCTGTGCAAATGTAAGTACCCATATGTAGACGGCTTACTTTGGATATCACCAAATCCTCACCTTCATAAGAATTTTCTGAAATTTACAATTAAATATTCCTTCATCATAAGAAATTTATAACAAAAATGGCAAAATAAATAACTGTATGTGTAAAAAAAGTAAGAAATACATATTTTTATTGAAAATGTTGTTATGGAATTCATTGTACCATACGTTTAAATTCTAGATGTGGCCAGATTCAGTAAGTACTTTTCTTCCAATATTCCTCGAAAATAATTACATATATGTACGATTTCCCCAAACACAGTTTGAACTAATTTATTTAATACTAGCCGCCTTTGGCGACCAGCCGGTTAGCCAGTATTACCGCTCGCTACAATTTTCAATTAAATATTTTAAGTAACTGGTCTCTTAATAGATTCTCAAACAAAACAATTTTAATCTTCAAATTTTGAATGTCATACCAAACATATACTGTTGATTAGATAGTTTCGTTCAATTTACTCTATTTATTTGGCTAATTTGTTGTCATTTCCGATAAAAAGTCAACTTTAATTTAAAGTGGAAATGCTGAAAATGTAATTAATGTGAAGATATTTTTTAATGAAACCAAGCGTTTTATTTTATTTATCATTTTTATCGTTATTTATTTATTTATTTATTTATTTATTATTATTATTATTGAATATGAGTACAGCAAACAGAATGGCTCGGTATTTAAGTCTTATGTGAACTACAAAATAATTTTCATTATTTATGTAATATCTCAAAGAATAATTCAACAAAAATTTCTCAGATTCAGTATAAAATCTTGTTTCTAGTTTTGCTTTCAAAAAGATTCAAATGAAATCAATAATAATATTTTGTTCCGACCTATAAATATATTTCAAAAATTATGAAGTCTAAATTTAATGCAGTAAGGTATCATATTTTGAGAAATATTCTGGACACCCCAAATTTTAAATAAATGAATGAATGTTTCCATTTTCCACGATCAACTAAGACTTATTTATGAAGATATGAATGTTACAAATTTAGAAAAACTTAACATTTTCATAATCTTAGGCCAATTAATCTTGAGTAGCCTGCGCGCTGATTGGCGTATTTTCTTTGAAACGATCGATGGAAAATCTAAAATTATCCTTTTTTTATTGAATAGTGATATTCAAATTTTCATAAATCAGTCAGTTTAAGTGATTGATTTAGTTGATTGGAAATTAACTCTTTTTATTTAAAATATTAGTGTTTCAAGAACATTTGGTTATTTGTGATTTCCACAGCAGAAGCTTTATGTAAAATCAAAAATTCGTTATTTATTAGAGCATTTATTGAATTAAGTAAAATATAATCATTTTCTATTTAAACATTTTAGTATATCTGTTGTGTTCGTGCTTCAACAAAAATAGAATGCAGACAAACTTATTATGAAACTAAATCTTATTACATTATAGATAATATTATCAAATTTACATCAACTTATTTTCATTCAAAATTCTAGCATCGTTTTTAAACAACAAATTAAAAGTTGCAAAAACATCACTGTTGCCAATCTGAATTTTACATCTATTTACAAAATAGAATTTATAATTATTAAAATAATCGTTTGCTACTTTTAAATAAAATATTTACGATTCATGTCTCAACAGATCTGTGTCTTACTAAGGGTTTACAAATTAGCTGTGTGGCCATGATTTGAATGGATATCCTGTTCATATTAAATAAAACTTGCCTTAAAATAAAACTGATTTATTGGATTAATAATATAGAGACTGTAAAAGATCATAAAATAATTTTTCTTGAATTTATTTTTTAGAAAAAATAATATTTCATATGTGTTTCATTTCCTACAGACACGTGCCGAAAATTATATTTTTGCAGATTTCATTTCCAAAAAGATTTAATTTATTTTTAATTGGAGCTTTAATAAATGTGATGGGAACACTTTGAAAAAAGCTAATTTTTCCCCATGAATGCGAAATGTGCTCGTGCAGCTTAAATTTTATTTTTATTTTGTACGAAAAAAATTGTTGAAAAATATAGTTAAGATATTTATTTAAAAATTCATTAAAAATAGAAATTTAAGTTTAAGGTTAAAACATGGGTATCATTTAAAAGATAAATTTGTGATCTTTAACTTGATGTAAAAATCATTTTTGTGCGGTAATATTTTCGGAAGTTATAGCAGAAACACGCCAAAATTTAGCTTAATTTTTAAATAAATAAAATTCTAAATAAAAATTCGAAAAAATAACCCCCAGGTGCACATTCTCGGCCTACAAGGTATACACGTAATTTGTATACCTTGGTATACAAGGTATACAAGGTAAATTTGGTAGCTATAGGTTGAATGGTCTGGCCTGTAGAGCGCCAACACACACACACACACATTGAGCTTTATTATAAGTATAGATGAATAGCAAAAGTAGTTTAGAAATATGTGTAAAAATTAAAAAATAATAATAAATAAAAACTATTTGCTAATTTTCTGCAGATACATTAGAATTATTTTAAGTATTATGTATTTTTCCAAGTCTCCAAATGATTATATAATAGGAACTCTACAAGTTATTCAAACTTATAAAAGTACAGACAAAAAGAATTCCTTTTTTGGAAAGATCACTCCGTTGCAAATGATTGTCTAATTTCTTTTATTAAAATTAAAAGTCAATGAGCAATAGATTGTAAGAATTTGTGATTTTTAGAGCTTAATATTATGAGATTGAAAAGTTACATACTTCGGCGCGTTTTTAAAATGACAGCATTGAAAATATCTTTATATCAAGACGTGCTTAATAAATAATTATAATTAGACTCGAATCTTATTTTTGTATAAGCGTGATTTAGTGTGGATAGTGGAATAATTAAAAAAATATCTCACACTATATATAATACAAAATTAATTTTTTCATAGATTTATATTACATTTTTTAAGAATTTAAAATGATGGCGTGACTTTAAATAGTCTATTTATGAAAATAGAAAGCTATCTAGAAAAAGTCGTTTCAAATGGTTGGAAAACGAAGCAAACAAGCAAACTTTTTTGAAGAATGTAGACTATTTTAAAAGAGACTCCGATGAAATCTGTTAAGGCATACGTTCGAAGAAAGTATGGATCATAATATCAGATGAAATACGAATACCTGTGTAATGAAACTTACGTTTGACCTTGTTGTGCGCTGGTCCAGCGGTAAATGCTTGTCCATCTTCCCTTTGCCACGTGACAGTGGGCTGAGGATGACCAGTCACTGCACAACTTAGCGTCACGTTGGTCCCTTCACGTGCAAGCACTTCGGTGCTTCGATCTGTCTGGTTGAATTGTGGAGGCACTAGCAACAGAAAACAAAATTGTATTAAAAAAACACAATTATTATAAGGTGAGAATGTTCACCAAAAAAACTTTAGCCATGAGAATCCTATATAAGAAATCCTTAAAAAAATTACAGAGATTAGAAACTGTAGTATGAAGAAGCGTAGTTTGCTAATGTATTACGCTTGATTCATCTATTTTTATTTCTTCTTTTTTTTTCTTAGCAAAGAAGACATGCGTACAAAAATTGTAGCTACTCTCTTCGCTAATATGTGAGTATGCATGTATTAAGCACATACTTTAAAGAAAGCAGACAAATTTTTAATGAAAACACACACGCGTAATAAATATATTGTAGCATATACCGAAGATAATTTTAAAAAATACAAAATACAAAAAAAAAACTAGAAAAATATATGGAAATAAATTTCAATGACTGCAAACTTTATTTTTTCATTATAAATTTGTATAAAAATAGGTCATATGCAGCAGTTTTCTCCGAAAATATTGCGATATTCCGATTTTTCCGAAATATATATATATATTAGATTTATTATCATCTCCTATTTATAACCTCTGTATAATGCTAACGACTGCATTTATTCAAAATAATATGTTCGGAAATGTGATTAATATGAATACTTACAAGCCATTTTTAATATTAAACTTCATTAATATTAATAATTTATTAATCATTGGTTAGAAAAAAAATAAAACAAGCAAAAATCAGGTAAGAAAATAGAAGTGGTAAAAAAGTATGAATGAAACACTATTAAATAAATTATTCCTTATCTAATTTGAAGCTCTCTTTAAAAATATCTGTGCTAGCACAATTATATAAATAATCCTATAAATTTAGGAAACAATAACAAAATTATTTAAATTCTACATAGCAAATTTATTTCTAATTTCATTTCTCTTGCTATCTAATCACCATTGTATAAAAATTTGGTTACTGGTGGTTCAATCTTAATCTTCAAAATTAAATCCGTAATTATTCATTTGTATATTTTAAATATAAAATTTCATTTAAATATAAAAGATATACTGTGAATAATAACTAGTAAAGAAATTAAAATTAAGACATCAAATTGTTTTAAACATCCCGTCAGCCGCACGAGGGTGTGATTAAATGTTAATTCTATTCTCCTTAAAGCAGGTTATGTCACCGGAGTCTGATAAGGTATTCCATTCCTCAAACACGGGTGACTTCAATTCCCTTAAAGAATGACCTTAAAGTAAACATTATGTGTCCCTGAAGAAGTTTCTTCAGACAGTAAAAGGGTAACTTTTGTTTGCGAAAAATGGCTTAACCAAAGAAGAAAAGAAAAAGAAAAGAAAGAAAGAAAAGAAGAAAGTAATCCAAAGAGGAACAAAGCTACTAGATGTGGCGAGACTTCAGAGACGTGAGACAAGGAAACGTTAGTGTCAAATTTTATATCCTTTCTGTTCTTTCCATTTACGCCGTAAAATAAAAGTTCTGCGTTTATTAGGGAGCAGGACGGGGACAATTTCGATCGAATTTCTTCAACGAATTCAACCGTGGCATTGATTATAAAAAAAGTGCGTTTTACAAGTGCTACTTTCTTAGTTCTTCAGGCAGACTTTCGTATTTGGAGAAGTCTGACTTCAATAATAGCTGATTACTCATCATATAGTCCTTTTTTTTATTTTACGGTTTTTGTCTGAGTGCCTTTAAATGCATCTCTTGAGGGAAAGAATAGTTTACATTATATTGATTCAGTCTCCTAGTTTGTTTTCAGACACTCAAGAGAGAAAAGGAGAAGCCTCTTAAAATATTTTTGATGAATATCTGAAATATATTCATTTAGAGAAGGAAAATATTTTATGGAGCCACCGAAAGGAAGGGCAAAAAGTTTTTTTTTAACATTATGTATCATAAATTCTTCACACATTGCGATTGCATAGCATCTAATAATAATCATGAACATTCTTTAAATAAATGGCTAAATATTGTAAAATTAATTATTAAACTGAATGCTAAAAATGAGGAAACCCATTATTTAAATTGAAATATGAAATCTACATTTCTGGACTGGAAAGAAGAGCTGAAGTGAAAGACAAAGTGTTTGTTGTCAGCATTCTTTGATGAGTGCAATATTTATAATGGCTATTGAAAACTGTGCCCATCAATATGCTTGACAGCGTCGATGAAGTGGTCTGTGTGCATCTTCAAAAATGCCAGACATTTCACGCACACATGTGGCAGTTACAGATCAATAAAGTCTTCATCTAAATCAGCTAGAGTCGCTTAAACAAGACTCTTCAGTTCCCTTCATAAAACGGAAACGAAACTAGATAAAGCAGGAGATCGGGGTGTTAAAGGATTAGTCCACTAAGCCTAATCCATCGCGCACCTAACTTTCCATTCTCTTTTATTTTCATCGTCCATCTCTCCTTTCATCTTTTTCTCTTCGTATTTCAGCCTCACCACACGACTTGCGTCCTATTTATATACATTAAAGATTGTATCATGAATTCCGGATTATTTTTTATTCTGCACTCATTAATATTTCTTTATCCCTTCTTCATTTAGACAAAGAATTAAAAAAAAAACAAGCTCTTTGCAAGGAAGTCCACCAATTTTTTTTTCTTTAATGCTACGGTAAATTCTTATTATTCTATTACAGAATTGAAAGTATAAATGTTAACTTCCTAATTGACAAAATAATTGCGAAGGTATTCAGCATTATTATAAATAATTTCATTTGCTGAAAAGTTTAATCAAAATAAAAAGAAAAAAATCAATATGTTTAAAAAAGAAAATATGACGTAATTCTTCTGGGTTGAGAAGTAACCTTAATGTAATAGTAATTTGAAACAAGCGTGATCAAAAATTCAAGGATCATTCTCATACTTAAAAAAATATGATTTTTAAAAGCTATTTTGAATATACATTTTGTACAGAAAAATTCATACACAGTAATTTCGTAATATGTTTTTATATTTATAAAGTTCGGATTAGATTAATTTAATTGCTTTTGCTTTTCCTTATTTAGTAATAAGCTGTTTCTTATATATATATATATATATATATTTATTTCCTCTTCCTAAGAACTGTGAAAAAAACGTATCAAGCGAGTAAAAAATCTATCGCATTCTTACATTGAGCAACATGGATGATGGATGAGACTATGAGTTTCCTTCTTCACCAACTGCTGAATTTTTCTCGCAAATATATGCGCAAAGGAAATGCTTTCATTCAGCGTTTTCTTCAAATATTCTCCTTATTTACTCAGAGATTAATATTTATAGATGAGCTTTTCTGTTTTAAATATATACTTAATAAAAACATGCGCAAATTGGAAAGGAAAAACAATTATTTCTAAAAAATGCTACTAAAACACATTAATTAATTAATTAATGACGTACATTATAATCTTCTATGTGAATTTTAATTATAATTAATTAGCTGATTACATTTGCCCATTGAAGATTCAATTTTTGACTTTGATCATCATGGAAATGCTGTGTGTTCCCAGTTAATATAAATTTCTAAGACTATGAATATTCTAATTTATTTATACAAGGAGCATTGCAATTTATCATAGCTTTTTAAACATAGTTGAATCATTGATCATATCCTTGCTAAAAAGTATTGTTACATGAGAAAAAAGCTGATATTGGCAATTATTTTGAGTTATCAGATAGATAGAAAATATAGAATAACAGAGATTTACTATTAAGGAAAAAATAATTTTAAAAAATGTAATCACAACATTTTCCAAGTCTCTTATCTCCAATTGAAGATAGTGTTTTCATAATTTCATAAGTAAGTATTCTTTAAACTCGTCATTTGATAAATGAAATTTTAATTTTTATTTTATATCTTGGTTGAGTTCTTGATTTAATAGTCTATCTATAGTTTAAGCATATTCACAAAATATTAAATTTGTCATGTGAATTTCTTGAGTACTGAAGGAGTGGCTGAAAATTCTGACACCTTTTCGTTATTCTTACTCTTAAACCCAAAATGAAGTTGTAATTTATCATATAAAACAGAATATGATAATCGACTATTTATACATTTGCCATCGTATCTAAAATTTCTAAAGATTAGATTTAAAGCACATTGCAATCAATAAAATGATGTTCGGCGAAACATCAAATCAAATATTTAATTCTGAAAAAAAAATTTGGAAACGTAGATTGAAAAAATAAATTTAATAGTATGTTATATTTATTTCTATTATTATTATATTTAGTATAATAATTTTTTATTCCATTTTGCTAAAGTCTGTTTGATAAATTTCTTCCTATTTTTCTCTTATGTTATTGTATTATTATATATTTTTGATGCTATATATTTTAAAAATAAACTTAAAGATAATCATATGTTAACTCTATCTATTATCCGGTATTAACGAAACATATCGAGAGCTTCACAAATTTCTTATGAACATGTGACTGCGACGCATTGTTTTACATATCTCTTTTGCAATCTTTAATGAAAACTACACCAAAATTATATAATGTACGTGAACAATACAAAGGCTTTTCTATTCGTTGTTGGTATTAATTAAAATGAACATAGAATATTTCTTTGACTTTTTAAAAATGGGAAGTTTCTATGAATATACTACACAGATACCATAGATCCATTATCGAAATTTCAATAAATTATTTTATTATTTAAAACCTTTTTTATGAATTTAACAACTATTATATAGAACTTTTTAATTAAAGCTCTGAAAAATTTCTCCCCCTTGAATATTTAGTAATTATGGTTCATTTATGCATCGATAAACAAGCGCTATATAAAGTCATTGCGAAACCAAAAATTATAAAAATATAAAATGAAAGACTCTAACAGAGATTATTTCTATATTTTTGGATTACACTGTGCTATGTACACTCTTTTTCTATTGCATCTGCACTCCAAATAAAAAATATATTTATATAATTTCAGAAATAATTTGCTTTCATTTTTAATTTTGAAGTAAAATTCACTCATTAAATCCTTTCATTTTTACTTTATGGTTTAAATTTGAGTTTCTGCTAACGCATAAATAAATTCAAAAGTATTTTTGCTATATCTCAAATTATTTAAGGCGATTGTTTTGGCACTTTTCAAAGAAGTTTACTGGTTATATTAATATAATGTTTCATTCGCAGAAGTTATTTAAAATACAATGAGAATTTTTGTTCTTTTTTTTTTCAGTTGACATATTTTTTATTCATATAATTTGACGGCTGCTGCTTCTGATAGAGAGAAAGAAAAAAACATACGTCTCGAAGGTTGATTTTTTTATTTTTTCATTTTTTACATAAAAGTAAAAGTAATTTCTTAAAGTTTCCCGTTATGCGACATCCACAGCTGATGTACGGTGAATGCTTTCTTAAAATGACAGGAGAACTATTTCTCTTCTTGACAGATCCTTTTACGCCGAGTTTTTCTCACAATTCCTCCTGTCCCAATCAACTGTCTTCCCTAAATGCCTATTTATCACTGTCAATGACAGACCAAATCAAAAGGCCATTTATATTGTTGGAGAGATACGGAAACGTAAATTGTGACGGGAACATTTATTTCAGATCGTTTTGAAGACATTCTTCACTCAATGAATAGATTTTTTTTTGTTGCTGATGAAAAAAAATAATGGGTACACGCCCTTTTTTGTAATTATATTCCTTCACACATTTTTTTTCAATCAAAAGTTAATTAGATAATTGGAAAAAGAATTGAATAGTGTGGAAAGGAGCTTAGAAATAAAATTGAATTGTTCGAGGGACATATATTTTATAGGCATGACTCAGGCAATCTTAATAATGAATGGATTTTTCATATTTGAATTTCGTTTTTTTTATACTGATAATAAATGTCTTTATCTGATAAATGAATCTGCTATTGGATTTCATTAATTTTTTTATTTGTTGTTTTCCCATAATTTCTTTGCCTTGCATATTTTAAAGATTTAAGCAATGGAATGAGATAATGTATAATTTCATCTGGTCTGCAGTATGTATTATTGTATTACGATTGTGTCATTTTTAATATAAAATCCAAATTTTTATTTTCCTTTAAATGAAATGATTTGCATTATTTTAGCATCAATTTATTTTTAATGGACTCTCTCTTTTTTTTTCTTTATAATTTTTTCCATGGAGCATTGCTTAGAGGAAAGAGTTATTTATTTCATATTTATTTAGAATAGGAAATATTTCTTTATATATATATATATATATATATATGTATGTGTGTGTGTGTGTGTGTGTGTGTGTGTGTGTGTGTGTGTGTGTGTGTGTGTGTGTGTGTGTGTGAGTGTGTGTGTGTGTGTGTAAATGACAAAAGAATATATATATTCATAATTTTATTTTTTGCATGAAAAATTATTTTTTTTATAATTCGCAATCGGTGATAGTTAAACATCTTATATCGTAACCATATTTATTACTAAATAAAAAGAAAAAAAAATATTATTTTAAGAGTTTAAGCACACAATTTTCATTTTTTAAATAAAAAACGAAATTCACTTTTAAATTTCCGCGATTCATAACTGTATTTTATATTTAAATTAAATCTTTTAATGGCAAGGCATCTTTGATAAGTGTCTTCAGATAATGTACGTAAATATGCATACATAAGTTTGCTTTACTGGTTTTAAACAATGTTTGAAATAAAAATATTACAGTATTATAATGCAGTTAGTGAAGCTATAAAAATAAATAGTTATAATCATGGATATCCTGAATACATTAAAAAAATATAAGCATTTTTTTTTTCAAAAATTGATTAAAATATTTTCTGTACTTTCTATTCATTTCACTTAATTAAAAGTAACATGCATTTTAAAAATAAGTTTAAATAGATTTAAGCGAAATTATCTTCGGTGGGGCTGGAGTCTTTGACCATCATACCCCACACTCTGGCTTAAAAAAAATTAATGCAAATTTGTTTCTATTCAGGGCCTATTTTCTTCTCTTGCATAAAAAAATGAAGAGTGAAACATTAAAAATATATCCATTGACAAAAACAACGTTTTGTCAATGAGTATTACTACAGCTTACAAAACATTTTAAATTACTTATCAAAAATATTATAAACTCGTAACTTTCATAAAATATGTTCAGTATTATATA
>JAPMOR010021690.1:58008-75322 GCA_026543865.1 Argiope aurantia
AGTTGTAAATTAATACTAAAACTAAAAATACTAAAAAACGTTGATTAAATAACAGAATTAAGAAAATTTCAGGACGGACACCCTTATTGTAAATTTCTCAAAACTAATTTGCTGTTGATGTATAATTCAAAAGAGAGAATATTTTTTCAAGAATTGCATTGTAGTATATTTTTGCAAGATTCTATTTCATCTCACTTTTTGTTTTTATATCACTTTTCACCGATTTTTGTAAGATTAATAGAGAAAATTCAAACATATCAAATTTTTTCTGAATGTAATATTAATATTGTAAGTATATACTGCTACAGATAAAAATTTTGTTTAGAAAAATCACATATTTTCTCTGAAAAACGTGGATTCTAGAAATAAATTTATTAGGAATCTAAAGTATAACATAATCTAACATATATGGAAAATCAAATGACTTAATAGAATCGTATTATTTTTTATAATTATTTTCTTTGAGATCAGAACGAATAAACGCAAATCAGTCGGGGCATACTACTTAAACAAAAATATCTGCAAATAAATAGGAAATGTTTCATCTTTTCATATAATTTAAATATGATAATTCCTTTTGGAGCCTCTCATCTCAATGCAAATGGAAATGACTATTGCAATAAGAAATGCAAATGACTAATATTAAAATAAGAAAGAAACATCGATTCGCATTGTGATTTGTCTTATACATATACGGTTTCGATGGTTTTGAGCGTCATATATTTAAGTGGAAGGAAAGTTATTGATAAAATTTGTTGTTAACAGTTGTAGAAAAGGCATATTAACTCTTGAGTAATTAATGAGTAGTTAAAGTTCTTTGAGTAATTAATGTTTCGGTGATTAACATCACTATCACCCCATACACAGAGGAAAACAAAAAAGAATCGCAGACACGCCCACCCTCACACCTACGCACACACGCACGCACGCACACACACACACACACACACACACACACAAACAAACACATGTATCAGCATGAATCATGTATCTTTTTATAGAATTAATAGTCTATGATATTCAGAGCATATCCGTTATTCTTCTCTTTATAAGTTTCAATGAAGGATTCAACATATTAATGAATGGTAATGTCAAATTAATGAAAAAATGTTAAATGCAAAATGTCATATTAATGAATGGTTATTTATTTGGTTAGAAATCTCAGATAGAGTAATAGTGATACATTATAAGAAATTCACTGTCTAAACTTGCGATGGCTGGTAAAAATAGCTCATATTTATTTTCACTTTCCTTGTACTAATCATTTGGGATATTTTTTCTAGTTATTATTTTTTTTATTTCGTTTATACTTGGAAAGGAGACAATTTATACATTAAATGACTTGAAAATACGTTAGATTTGCGTATCATTTTTCATTCCACTCTCATCATTTTTCACACAGTCAGCACAGAATGTACAGTTCAAGCATTTACGAAGGCAAAGCAAACAATGCAAGCGAAAATCCATCTAGCAACAAATACTTCTCGACAGATAAAAAAGTAATAAAAGACCACAGATGTAACAAATTGCCTCAAAGAAATGGAAACAAAAAGATGAGAGAAAATAATGAAAGAGGAATTAGAAAATATTTGAAAATTATATAAATAGAGTACTTTAATGGTTGGAATTAAAAATGTATACAATATTCAATGAATCAGAAAATTAGTTTTTTGGAGTCATGAACACAATATGATATAAATTTGAAGTATGCTTGTGGATTTGACAATAATTGAACTGCAGGCAGTTCGTAAGAATAATAATAAAATAAATGCTTTTTTTAAATTATTAAAAGAACAAATTTTGAATGAAGTATGAAGCCTGTTAACAATAAAAATTTCAAACGGTAGATTTATATTTCATATTCTTTCCATCTACAAGGATGGAAAGAATATGAAAAAAGTTCGAATCGAATTTGTATAAGACAGACATACCGAAATTGTTTCTATTCATCCTTGAAAGTAAATATATATATTTTTAAACATCCACTAAAATGATTTCGTGAATATTTTAAAAATTTTCAACTATACAAATGTAGTATAAAAGTTTACAAAATCGGCACAGAATGGTTTTCAAATTTATACAATTAAGATTTAAGAAATAAGGCATAAACAACAGGTATATCTTTAAAAGAATTGATGCATGACGGGCTAAACAGAATATAAACGGCACCAATGTAATTTTAGTCTTGTGATCGAATATCATTGAGCTATTTCTTTGTAACCTTCGATTTGATAATCGCTGTATCTAAAATACGCATGCTTTATTTTATTGAAGTAAATTCCGATCGTTCACTCAAACAGAGTTGTTTACAGTTAAATTTCTAATATATATATATATATATCGTGTTACCAAGAATTGATGGGCCGATTGGAAATTTTATTTTTTATTATTAATTTTTCAGTCTCTTTAATTAGATTAAACCCATAACATCTTATTTGCGTTATGTCAATTAATCTTACTTTACTTAAGAAGAGAAATATTACTAAACTTTATTTTTTTTCAATGCGTATTGATTTTATCAATTTTGTCTTAGATCAAAGCATATAAACAAAATGTATTTTCAAATGGAAAATAAAATATCAGTTAAATAATTTTGTATTAAAAATAATATGATTGTTAATATTTTAATACTCAAAATAAATTGATTTTATTAAGTCAAAGAAAAAATTAGAAATATCAATATTTCAAATTTTTTTGTATCAACTCAATATCCGAATAGTAAAAGAAATACATTCGAACTTTTCAGAAAAAAAAATGTTTATTGAATTTTTTTTGAAATATTAACTTTTAATATAATATTTCCTTAACAACAAAACATTTTGCTATATTAATACTATATTTTCATTTAAAAAAATGAGAATATTGAAATAAATCATAAAAAAATGAAAAATATGTCTTCTAATATGGAAAACTAATATGCCAATAGAGTGAAGAAAATTCAGTGAGTAAGGGTGAATATGCAAATAGAGTACATAATGATAAATTAAACTATTTCTATTTAAATTTAAAGTCTAACTGTTTATTTCCAATATTTCCTATAAATAATACACAAATAGAAATGAATGCTGCAAATATGGGCAGCATCTGAATCCTAATTTTATACTTTCTTCAAAGTGAGAAATTACTCCATTTGTATCAAAATCCGATCAAACTCTTAAATCAATTAAAAAAAATCCCAAACTATATCTTACAAGAAATGAAGAAATCAAACAAACTTGATCAAAAATAGCACTAGTCCACGTAATTTAACTCCCGAAATGTTTCTGTTATATGTAATAATATGTCACTAGGGAGTTTTATTCAGAAATGATACCGCCGTATTTGAAATTATTTGTAAGTTAAGCAAATAGATCTGAGATTACTTATGGAAAATAGATCTTGAAAAGGTTACAATGTACAGTTATTTATTATTGAAATGCAGCAGATATCAGGAATCTTTTTATAAAGTCGAAGTATAGAAAACCAGAGAAAATGCTACAAGCTTAAAATTTTCCTTTACATTTCGATCTATCCATAAATCTTCAGAGTAGTTTCTATTGCTACTGGATGGACTATATGAAATTTATAGAAAATCCCTTTTGTAACCAGTATTTTCATAAAGAGTTCTATGAAAAGAATTTCGTTCTGAAATTTTATCCGCAAAAATATGTCATAGATGAACTTACAGAAAAAATGTTGCAGAAAGTTTTCAAACAGGATTTTAACTTTCATTATTTAACTTACCAAAATTAAAGGAACAATTTCTCTTCTAGAACACTAATTTTACTTGCAAAAAATGTATATAATAATAAAAACTTATAATATAATAAAAACTATTAATAATAATATAATATTTTCATATCGTTAAAATTTGCAAAAACACAAATCATAGTAAAAGGATTTTAAAATTCGTTGCACAAACGTCCATACATCTAATTACATTTTATTGCAAACAAAGCTGTCCTAAGAAATATTAAATGAATAATTTCTGGTAAGTTACAGTAAATACTTAAAATAAATATTATGAAATATGAACAATTGTTCTGGAATCTTAATGAATAAAGCAAAATCGTTGAAGATATAAATTTTGCCTGATTTAGTAAAATAAAAGGAAAGAATTTTAGTGCAAGAAATAAATGGTTTTCATATCTGATGAAAAGTGGCAGGAAAAAATAAGGAAAATATAAAATCATTTTAAATAATATATATCAGAGAAAAAAAAGTTAAGGAAATAAGTATAACTGGAAATTATTAAGAAATTTATTCCCAGATCACCTGTCTTTCTTACAGCAAATATACCAAAATTCATAAAGCGAGTATTAAGAAAATATTAATGCATATATTGTAATATTAAGTGATTAATTAATAATATTTTCAGACGTTATAAGTGTTTCTTTTCTTTTTATTTTCTTCACGTGTACTTCACATCTTTTTTATGTTTCATTGTTGAGAAAAATTAAAGATTATTGAACCAAATTTAGATATTCCTGATAAGAGGAAATAAAAAAATCGTATGGATACTTTTATCTTTCATCACAATTCAAATATATATTTAAATTTTTACTTAATTCAGAAGATATTTATTAAATTTAATTCGTCTGAGAAAAATAATGTTTTAGAAATAGAAACAATTTCTAAACATATACTATAATGCAACATTTATTTTTCTAATGAAATATCTACTTAAAATAAGTATTCTGGTTTCTAGTCTTCAAATGCCCTTATGAATTTTACGGCACATTTTATTTAAATTGTTATTATGCATGTTAAATTAAATTTTTTTTCTTGAAATACCATAATTTTCTGTTTCTTTCCTGAGGAAAAGAACCAGGCTTAATATTTTTTTTAGAAAATAATAGAATCTAATTTATGGAAGTCATTGCGTTTCTTTTAATTAAGTAGAACTGCAATATCATATCTCTTATGTATTCATTTCGTTATTTAAAGACAAGAAAAAAACTTTTTAACTCTTTTTCTTGGTTTTCCTCTTTATTTTCAATTGCATACATTGTAGGAATGATTTTTTTATTAATATTCATATTAAAAAAATTAGTTAAGTTATTTTTTAATATAAGATCTTCAAAGAAACAAATTATCAAATCTAATATCCTTTGATAAAAATATGTCGCATTTAAATGTAAAAATAAAATCATTTTTAAAGCTTGAATTCCATTGAATAGATAAAGTTGCCTTACCTACGACATCAAGATATCCTATTTGCTTCTTCATTGGAACTGTATTTATTTGACACATATAGCTGCCTCGATCCTGTTCCTGTACATTCGTAATGTGCAAGTTGTAGTGACGATGGTCCTTGTGGTTTAGAGTGATACGATAGTTTCTTGAAATAATATTTTTGTGAATAGTTAAGATAGTTTGACTTTCTACTCTGATCCAAGCAACCTATAAAGAAAAAAAAACTTTAAAAAATTACTGTACCTTGCAATACGAATTAATAATTGGTAACAGATATGCAATACGGTATTCACTTTAACATGTAGTTGCTTTTTGCTGACTTTCTAGAAAAGCTATTGTTCAGCAATCTTTTAATTAAAGAAAACAATCGTTACATTACAATTGCTATATTAAAGAATGTAGCCACTTTAATGCTATAAATAATATGCTATATTATTAAAACTTTTTAAAATTAACAAATTTTTGTATCTGACAGAGAAGTAAAATTTAAAAGAAAGCCGAATATCGGCATATTCATTAAATGCCATATTAAAAATTCAGTTTCTGAAATTCCGGCCAGAATATCCAATCGAGTCCCATTAAAATCATATCTAAAAAAATAAATGCTTTTATTAAATAAATACTAAAATTAAATAAATATATAAAATAAATAAATATTATAATTTCATAACTTATTTTGATTTATTTTTTTATTATTTTGCAGTAAACAAATTATTTTTCTCTTCTTGAAGTTTTTATCTATTCAGCAAAACAGCGTTTTAAAAATTGTATTTTATGATATATATTCATTTAATTTTATATGTTTTAAAGATGTATTATATTTCAAGAATATTGAAAAAATATTGAAACATTCCAATTCTTAAGGTATGATGAATTTCGAATTTCTTTGAAATGTTGAAATAAAGATCAGCAAGTTGCTGCTTTAATTAAAGTATATTTTTTATTAATAATATAAATATATGTTTCTTAATATTTCATTAGCAAACTTCAAACTTTATTAAGTGAAATCCAGTATAGAATGAATAAAATAGGGTAAATATACAGATTTGAAATTATTATTATTATTAATTAATTGCAGATTATTTTTTTATTTTAATGAACAACTTTTTTACAGTCAGAGAAATTCGTACTGAATGCCAAGAAATCATGCAACTTTATTGAAAATAAAAGTGAGATATTGAATGAAGTTATTAAATACCTTCTTTATTAGGATCATTTTTTTTTCAGAGACTTCATACCCGGTTCCATGAAATCTCTTTTAAACTGTTTTAGGCTTAAATTTTTAAAATTTATATTTGATCATTTAAAATTTATCTTCAATCCTATTCTTATTTAATTCCGTTTTTCAGATCCAAACCGGTTATTGCAAATGGAAAAGCAATCACCTAAATACATTATTAAAAAAAAAAAAAAAAACGGAGTTTAATATGCAGATTTTGAAGGTCATTATTTTTAAACATTTGGTTTTTCTCTTATTTTGTTGTTGGCATTAGAAATTATTGTAGTCTTTAGCTGAGATTAACACTATTAAAAGTCAATTCGCAGCTTGGAAATGTTGCTTTGGAAAAACCCGGAAGAACCTGATAATGGCTGCGTTTACCCATCTTTAAAATAGTTGATAATTCTTCAAGATGCCAGCCTACATGAAGCCATGTTGTTGTATCATCGTATTCATGAAGGGGAGAGAATTAATGAAACGGACAATCGGACAACTCAAAAAAGTAAAAATAACCGTGTTTTTGAAATGAAACATTGTTAAACTCTTATTTTTTTCTAAATTAAAATTCAAACAAATTGCTCTTATCTTTTACATCTTTCTTCAGTAAATATATATAAAATAAAAGCCTTATAATACATAGATGCATTCATATGACAGTTATTGTTATAATAAAATTGATTAATGTATTGGTGCCAACGCGAAATGATAAAAAGGATAAAGTCTACAACAGTCATTTTTTAAAAGTTAATTTTGACTGTAATTCACTTTTAAAATTAATATTTAATATAAAATACTATTAAATTCACCTTTATTATTTTATTTTATATTACTTGATACGGGAAAGAATTTTATTTCGCATGTTTCTCAAGAGAAATTGTGATGAGATGTCAGTTATTTAGAAAAAAAAATTGCTTCAAATTTAAGAATTCCCTTATAAAATTTCAAAGACTGATGATAATATTCATATGGAATTGATACTTAGAAATTTAATTTTGGTAAAAAAAAATGATTACATCCAAGATCGAAGTATATTAAAAAATAATATTACGCATTTCACTTTTTTTTTCAAAACTTCTCAGAGAATATGTATACGAAATAAAAAGTGTTCTTCAAAGCTATGCTAGGAAATAGTTATGCTATTTAAATGTATGATTTTCGGTGTAAGATACCGACTTTTACGAATACTGACAAAAAGTTATAATAAATGCATTTAATGTTTCAATATTAACGAAAAAATAATAAAAACTTTAAGTATATTTATAGCAAAAGTCTATATCATATATATAACATAAAGTGAAATAAATTTATTCGCTAATACGTATATGAGCAGATTTGAGTATGTTTCATTTTGCTGATAAAATGGTCTCTAATTAATGTTAAATTATGCCAATTTCGCCTTTTTATATACTCGAGATATTTTTTCAAACATTTTATGATATAAAAATCTACCCTCCCTTATCATGTTCTTTCATAGTAAAGTGGACGTGGAGCTTTGTGTTTTAAAGAACAAAAGTTCGATACAAACACGAAGTATACTGAATGACTTTTTCTTTATAAATGACTCACTCTTTTGATTTCTTTGAGAGGCCATTTCGTTTCTCTTGAGCGATACATGAATTCGACAGGAATATATTTTTTACATCGCATGGTCTCATGAAAACACAATGAGTAAGCCCGGTAGCTTATCGGCCGTAATCTATTGGATTTCTTTCAGAATGTAACGTAACAAAAAGCTAAAAAAAGTTACATAAACTCAAAAAAAAAGACACAAAGATGAAACAAAAAAAAAGGCTTCAAGTATGGAAAAGAAGCGTTAAAATAGATTCATCGGAAAAAAGAATCGTTGACAGAGTGGGACTGTACTTGATGTGGTCTCCGATAATTTCTCCTGTCGACACATAATTAAGGTAATTAAGTCCAAAAACTCCCCTAGCTCTTCGATAAAAGGTCGTTATGGACCGTTAAGGTGCCATGGAAAGGTGGTAAAAAAGTTAGAAAAATGGGACAGAATATTTCCGATAAAATTTCATTTTTCCTTTTGCAATCCTTACTGACGTGGCAACAGGAATAAATTCTTTCATCTAAGAAAGTCAGCTGGAATAATTCTCTCGGCCATCAACTAATTTAGGAAAAGAATATACTTTCATAAAGATGAATATGATTGTTTTGTAATTAATTATCAAATTATCCGTTGATAAAGGTGTTTTTGAATTAAGCCTGTAAGTCATTAATAAAAATGTTTTTTTTTTTAATTTCCCTAAAAATGATTTAATTTTGCATCATATATTTTCGTTCTATTATCAGAACAAATTAGAGGCTGTTCTGATCTTAAACCAATCTTAAAGTGAAGACAAAACCATGGGACAGTCACAACCATTATGTGAGCGAATTATGTTAAGCACTATTGAACAAAATAATTATCGGAACAATTTTTGTATATATTCGTTCGTTTATGAGTAAAATATATAAATATTTGTAACGTAAATAATTCGTATGATGTTTCACTTAATCATATAAAAATTCCTGCACTAACAACCTATACCCGTACTGTTCTAGAGTATTCGTACTATCATGCTGCAGTCTTTACTAACATGACAGTAGAGATTAGATTCTTTCATCTATGAATGTCAGCCTTAATAACTGTATCAGCCATGAACAAATTTAAAAATAGAAAGTTCCTTACAATAGTGTGTACTTATGTACTGTTATTATTGATGAGTTATGACTATTTAGAAGTATAAAATATTATATAGTATTTTACATAGTATAGCAATGTACGTTCAATTATTATCGGATTTATGTGTGATATGTATGCATGATTATTATCAGATTTATGTACGTACGCGCGCTATATCCTGTATCCTAGAATTTAGTTCATGAAGTTAATCGAATATTAGAGGTTTATTATTCAAAAGCGAGTAAGTGCGTGAATAAAAGAAAATGAATTTAACTAGGTCATTTAAAAATTAAAATATATATAGAAAATTGCACATTTTGTGAAATGTTTTTAGTGAAATGCTTTTAAATCTCATAAATTTAATTCGCATTGCAGTTATTAATTCAAAATTCATTTTCTTCAGATTATTATTTCAATGAAGCATGGCTTTATTAACAATAAAGTTGAGACGATGATGGAATATTCAATAGGATTTAAAAAAAAGCTTAATTATAATACCTTGCTTACATGTATTAGCAATCACCATTTAAATTCATAAATATATGTCAGTGGGACAAGATATTTAATAGAACAAAAGAAAATTCAAATACTTTTTTGTGAAATAAATATTTCTTTAATACAGCAACAGCATCATTACACTTTAAAATTAATTTGCGAACTTTCAAATGTGGAATACTATTGTAAAGCCTGAAAAATGTACTCCTCAGAAACGGAAATCAATTTCCTATTATGCCGCATCGTTTTAAATCAAACTGGAAAGGCTTAATTATTTTATTAGAAACTGAAATATTTGTTTTCGGAGACAGAATGATACAACTGAGTCTTTCTCTTTTGTTATTGTTTTCTCATAGTTTGTGTGATATTTTATTTATTGTTAGTGTGATGTTATAGTCAACACAGCGAATAATTACATAAAACTGTGATATAAATTAAAGTTTGTGTATTAATTTAATTTGTATTGATACATGCAATGAATCTCTTCAGCTTTAAAAAGATAAAATAATGCACGTTAAAAATGTAAATCCTAGACAAAGTAACTATTTGTGAATAATTAAATATTTTAGAACATGTAACAGTTTGTAAATAAAGGCTCTAGACAAAGTAACAATTAAAAAAATGTGAATGAAATAAATGAGTGATATTATTTTTCCTTATATATTTGTAATGAGCTAAATAGCATCCTGATGTATGTTAAACAACTTTAGTTAAAAATAAAATAGGTTTATGTTGCGTGTGGGAACTATAGAGAAAGCCGTGGTATGCCATGGGAATAGCAGTGATAAGATTTTATTAAAGATTGTAAAAAATCTCTAATTTCTATTAACACACAAATAATTAATTCAAATTTATTTCTTAATTAAATAGAGACATGATTACTCTAATTTAAACTTATTTTTTAAAACCTTTTCAATCCATAATCCTAGAATTGTTTGCATATTTTCTATCGAACTGAATTCAAAAATATTCTAAAAAAACAATAAATGGTTTATGTTTTGAAAGGAAAAGTTTAGATAAAATAGTTAAATTTTAATTCATGGATTTTCATAAAATTAGTTTCTATCAGACTTTGTAATTTTGACCAGCTTTGATATGATGAAGGGGGCAACATGTCGCTGCTCAGATTCCGCATTATTGTACGTTTTATGGACAAGTAAAATGTACAGAAATATCCGTTTTCTTAATATGCATAAAATTCTTTCGTTTATATTTATATTTACGTTGTTTGCTATTGTTTGATATTTATATTGTTCGATATTGTTTAATATTTTTGTTGCTCGATATTGTTTTATATTTATGTTGTTCAATATCGTTCAGTATTTTTTATATTTATAATATGTTATGTTTGTTTTTTAAGTTCAAATTTCACCATTTTTAAGAATAAAAGTGCAAGTTTTAAAGGTTCATCTGAAATATTTTTTTAATTAATTAATATATATAAAAAATCAAATTAGCAATGGATTAATTCAATACTAGCAACTCATTTACAAACATTCTATCAATTCATTTGAAACACACTATGTAAGGATTTATAGAAGCGGGCAAAAAATATTTATAAATTTTTGCATTACTTGAGTGAGAGCCAAAGAAGTGTTTTAAGTAAATCCGCATATTTATTTTCTTACTAATTTAACAGACTGATATATTTTATTGACATCCACCATTTCATTTCAAAGACAGAAGCCTTAAATTTCAAATGTCACATCCGCAGCTTGCTTTAAATTATTCAGAGTTGGAGAAAATGAGTTTTGCTTGTTTCGTTTACATTTTCAGTTATTTTCGGGGAACGTCAAAACCTTTTATTTTTCTCGTATATGATTGGAATCTTCAAATACCAATATCTTCCAGTCCGTTATCCAATACCAACTTTAATTTATGCCGCTTTTCAAAAGCGAAGAGAATGAAATGAAGAAAAAAATAATCGTTTACCACAATCTTCATAGAACGGATTATAAATATGAAATGGAATTAGAAATGGTAGAACTGTCTAAAATAAGAAGGAATCGAAATGAATCTGGAGATTTAAAATGATATTCAATTTTATTTAAACGAGTTTTTTTTTCCATCTTCAAATTTTCCATTTTGCATTGTCCCTCGGAATTTCGATTTTAGGAAATATGAGGATTTAAATAAAAATTTTAGACGCATGTGTTTTGAAATCATTAAATTTGGAACATTTTGCATTCTTTAAGTAAGAATGTATCATCGCCAGATCTTGATGCCTCAGCTGAAATAACACAACTGAAAGCTTGACTATTTATTTTTCCAATTAAATTGCTACAACTTATTTATTTGAAATCTTTTAAAAGCGTTAAAGATCATGAAATGTTATTCCATACCATAAAACTGAAATTTTCAAATGCTTTTAAAATTAAACTTAACTAGTTTATTTTTAGTATGTTAATTGTATCGTTTGTGGTTGATAAGGGTGCAATTTCTAATAGAAATGTAAAAATCTAATGATTTAAAAATAATTTAAAGATGTGTATTTATATTATTAGGATGGATTGGAACTATGCTGTGATGATCATTTTCGATACTGTATTAGACAAGCTGTCCATAATAAAAGTTTACTTATTCAGAATTGTTTTAACTATTCCTTTAAAAAATTAAGACTTTGGATATGAGTAAGTAGCGGAAGAAAATATTCGCCAAATTCACATTATGGCCACTAGAGAGCGGATATGCTATGAAAATCCATACTGCTGTAAAAATTAATTTGTAACCATAGGAAATTTTTATGACATTGATGGCAGTCTGGGAATGTATTGCTCTGTCTTTCTCTACTAGAATAGCAATTTTCTCTATTATCTCTTTAGAACCAGGTTTTATTCTTCTTCAATATGAAAACCTAACTATCATGTCTCTTCGAATTTTATTGCCATTTTTCAGAGTTCCTTTCCAGTAATTGATTGAAAACTGAATTAGTCTGTAATTCCTTCTAGGTTTGCATTTATCTGTGTGAAAATAGCATTTTGATAAAAACAATCCAACTAGCAAAATGCAATCGCATGAGTTTTAGACCGTAATGAAAGGATAAGTATATTGGAAAACAAGGTTTAAGAGAACGTTTGTAGGTTTCATAACAATCATTAATTAATGTTAAATAATCTTTTATACACGTGTTTTTACATTGGTACTTTTTCTATGTGTATTTTATATTTATGCACCTTATTATTAAAATTGAACTATTTGTTTATAAACTGTAAATTTGCCCTCCATCTTTATTGTGTAATCCGCAAATGATAACATTTTATCAGCTAAAAGATTTCGGCCGTTCTGAGAAGTAAAACTTACTAGCATATGACCAAGCTTTATAATTCCTATTACATTTTAGGAGCACATGAATTATTTATTGAATATTAAAAGAAATTTTCTGAATAAACTAATTTTTCTGAACAAACACTATTTCTGCCGATTAAATTATGTGAAATCTCAAAGAAAGAAAATAAAGCATTCAGCTAAATCGTCTTGGTGTAAAAACGAAAATGGTAATGTAAATTTGAAAAAGATTCTTAAATTCAAGACCAAATGGCTGTAAACAAATGGTGAAAGAATCAAAAAGTTCGATTTTAATAATAGAGACATTTATGATAATTATTATGATTAATTTATAAATGCTCTTGCACAATGAAAATTCCACCTATATTGTGTATGTCACTGTTGAATAATATCATAATTAAATCTAATCGCTTACAAAATTTATTGGATCTCTGAGAGAATTAATATTAAAGACTTAAAAATAAGGAAAAAATAACTTTTCTTAAATTAAAAGAGTAGCGAACTTGAAGAAAATGCACAAATTTAAATTGTTAGAAAAGTAAAGTTAAATGAATATATCTGTTGCACTATCAAAGCAATTCATTACGAATCGAGAACTTAAATTAATCTAATCTGATCAACTTCGAACACAGATTAATGTATTTCATTGAAAACAATTCCTTGCAAACAAGCCTCAGAAGACAAAGAAATACAATACTTTGTTTAATATTTTCATTAAACGAATATGGCAATGAGCATGTTAAAGCTTATTTGATACATGTTATCACCTTTTGTAAATTTTAGGGGAAGGAGGTATCCTGTTATGTGTTTCTACGAAGAGTTGCCCTCCATTTCTGGATCTGGGTGGAAGTTCGGTGTAGGTGTACATTTTTAATATAGAAGCAACCTGAACATTGTCATTTATTCAGTTTTTAAAATTATTATCTAAACATACCACAGGATATATAGTTATTTATAGTCCACAATTGCATTTTTTAACTTTTAACAAAAAAGGAATTTATGTTTTTCAGTTGGTATTTTCTTAATAGAAATGAAACAATGCAACTAATTTTTATGACGCGAAAAGAAATTTTTAAAATTCCACTTTAAATTTGGAGTGCTGATAAAAGAAAGTCAATCCTATCTTGCTGATGAGCTAATGATTATCTTGATGTTATTTCTGAAAACTGATAAAGATGTACTGATAGTTTCTAAGAACTAAATGAAGCATGACCTTTGAACTTCAATGACTAATAAAAAGAAGGGCATTTGATGTATTGGAAATTTGAGAATTTCGCCGAAAATCTGTTTATGAAAATCAGTGCCACAGTGCCAACATATCGAGTTTCCATACTTTCAAGCGCAAAATTCAAACAGTTTCTCGACATTTATAGCAATTCGTGAAATCAATCTTTAAATTAGGATATCATCAAATCATGCAATTAGTATTTGCATTGAAAACCAGTTACCAGTTTAAAACCTTCTGCTAGTTTAAAAGAAAAAAACAAAATTAATGAGTAACCCCCCATATAGTTTCAATATTTAGTCTACTTTTATCATACAATCAAAACAAAAGTACTTTAAAAATACTAATGGAAATATCTCATCATATTTCATGGATATATGAACATCAACGAACTCATCCGTTATAGGAATATATACACTATCGAAAATTTTAAATAATTTTATCCAGAAAGTGTGCTTTTCTTAGTAATTAAAATTGATTTTTATTTGACAGGACTCTTAAATAAGTTATGTTCTACAAAAAAATATAAATTATTTAAATAGGCTGATTTATCTTTATTTTTTTCTTCGCATTTGGAGCCCAATATAAGGATAAAAAGAAACTTGAATATCGAAGAATAACTTTAAAATGGAATGAAAAATATTATTATTATTCCAACATTATTTTTCCTATTTATGGGTACAACAAAAGAAAAAAGAGCATCTATTATCTTGTAAATATGAAATTTTCAAAAATTTAAATATATTATAAATATTTGCTGCTTTGAAAAGAAGTGACATAAAAAATTTAATAACCATATATATGGTTCTTCCGATTTGAATTTTTACTTTATCCTGCTGCTTTAATAACTTTGCCATTAAGTAATATACTAATAATATGTACCCATTCATATACATATTACAAATATTATTTATTTCCTCTATGGTGTAATTTAAAATTTTCTTTTCAAAATGAATACACTCCAATTTCACTGATTCACTATCTAAAATTTCCTCACAAAATATAAAAAAATAAATATTAGAATGTAACCAGTATAAAGTCTCAATAAATTAAATACTACTAAATTAAGAAATGTCTATAACTTCCTGCTAAGCTTATGATTTACTCATGTAAATAACTATGGCTTTCTTGACCTTCATCTAAAGAACAATTTTGTGTGTGCACTCACTTTCTCATTAAATACGTTTAAATTTAGCTTTCTCAGTTCGTATCTTTATAAATGAAAGACATAAAATTGTAAATAAGGAAGGGAAAATATTTAATTATAACTTAGATTAAATCTCCTCAAGAAGTTGTTAGAAAAATAGCTTTAACTTTAAAACAGAAGTTTATTTTCGTACTTAACTAAAAAAAACATCTTTATTGCTATTATTAAAGAGTGAAAATATACTTTCTAGTTTTATTTATTGCTTGCTTTCTTGGAAAACTGCATCCAATAAAAGGAAATTACTCTGTATTCCATTTTATTTCTGATAACGCCAATCTACTTACTTTATTTTGGATTATTCCTATCCAAAATAATAAATAATAATGTTTTTCATTTTAATATAAAAATTTATTGTTTTGATACAATGTTCTCTTTTTGTAACTATAACATGCATATCTTTATAAAACAGCTACTAGAGAATAATTTCCTGTATTAATGTTCTTTTTAAAAAATATTTTCTGAATATTTTCTTTTTAAAATTTAAAATGGAATAACCTATGAAAATGATTACATAAACAAAATCTTGTAGAGCTAATTGCTTTAATCTTTTGCTCTAAAATACATATTCTTGTCACGGAGAAAAATCTGGTATGTGATTTTCATTTTTTTAATAAAAATTATTTGCAATTTTATATAATGTAATTAGTTTTTTTAAGCAGATACAGTTATAATGCAAAAGGTTGTCACAATATAAAATTGATATTTGAATATAATAGCAAAAGTTTCTGAATTATTTTAAAAAACGTGAATACTTCGAACTAAATGGACTCTGTAAATGGTCGAACACTTATTATGTGTCGACAATTACCCATGTGAAAGAAACATGACTGATAAATGCCGTGTTTAATGGCATCAGCTGTGACTAACTATGACCAGATTTCTATAATTTAGAATTTTGAGCTTTGCTACCATATTACATGAAAGTATTTATTTCAATTAAGATGAAGCAAATCTTGGATTTTGTAAAATTTTACATCATATCAGAACAGATCAAGACCCCAACAGAGTTTCTCAGTATTTAACTAATGTCTAATGTCTAAGAATCATGCGATGAAACTCATAAATGTATAAAATAAGGTCGTATAAACGATTTCAAACAAATTTAGCTTTCTTGTAAAATATATGACTAGAGATACAGGAAAAAGAGGAGTCATTAATATATCCTGAAATCCTTTCTAAACAGGTAGCACGAAATATTAATTAAAAATTAAAGGATATTTTAGTTAGTAAGTTTTAAAAAGTCCCTTTACTTTGCATTGGTAAGGTTAACTTCAAATTAATGTCACCACAATAATAATATTATGTGGTAATATTAATTTATAAAATTTATGAAAAGATAAGACTTTTTTTATCCAAATCAAATTCTGTAAAGCAATACGAGAAAAATAAATATTTTAATTATATTTCTCATCAATTAATGGTCTTTCATTGAAACATTTTACAGTCTTAACTAATAAAAAATGCTTTACATATCGTAAGCATAACATTATAAACAGTTCGTTGCTGTCTAATATTAACTCTTTATAAAACGAAATAATACAGTAAGAAGGTTAACAAAGGATTAAAAGAAGGAAAGTCAATCGACTTTTATTTCGCTTCCACCTTCATTCTTATTTAATCAGTTCTTATTCTTTATTTAATCTGGATATTTTTCTAGATAGTTTTTATTCTAGATATTTTTTTACTGAGATTGCTTTTTTTCATGTATTTTACAGTAGGAAATGGAATTCTAATTTATTGAAAAATAAAATCACTACATTAAAATTCCAAGAGGAAATTGATGCAATCCAAATGTATTGTAGTAACTGAGAGTTCCTTTAAAACGAATATTTGAGTATAACGTAAGGATTTTAGAATTTAATTCACCATTAGACATTTTTTGAGAAGTATTACCGTAAGAAAAAGTACATGGAGAAGTAAACTGACCATTATTTTTGATCAGTCTTTAATACAAAGCAACATTAGCAGTCTTTAATATAAAGCAAAATAAGAAAATATTTAGCTTTTTATAAATTCTATCAAAGAAGAAAT
>JAPMOR010021731.1:0-11967 GCA_026543865.1 Argiope aurantia
ACAGTTGCTTATTGGGCTACAGAGCCGATACAAAGAATTTCTCAGTGAAGTAATTTAGATGACGCATACTTACAAAGCACCTTTGTATACGGAAAAAAATAAGATTTTTATAATTAAAGTAGCTTTATCACTGTACATACCCTTGTGTACATGTACATGTGTATTACTGTACATACCCTTGCATTTAGAGGATTTTGAATTTTCAAAATAAATGTAAAAATGTCATTGCTTTAACATTTTCTTTAATCTTTATTATATAGATGCATTTGTGTTTTTTTTTCATTATTTTTTATTTACTTAGCGCGTTTTGTTCTCTTGGAACTAATAGCAATGAAAACAAATGTTCATAAATACTATAATTATTTTTATACATAAAACAAAGAATGTATGAATAAATTATTAGTTAAAATTGTAAAGAATATTTTTTATATAAATATGACAACGGGCATGTGAATAAATATGTGTACGAAATAAGAAAATGTTAAATGTTTTCCTTGGACAAAAATGACAATGAGTATATACGGAATTATAAATTGCAAATAATAATATTCTGCATGTGTGACATGAAACCTCATGTGGAATATTTTATATATTATTAATAATATGTAAAATATTTTACCTGAGTTGACAACGTGCAAAAGCATAAACTTACAATTACACGTCTTACAGTGTGAATGAAAAAGCGTTTGGTAAACATTTTATCTTGTAAATAAGGCCCTTTTTTGTGAAACAAATCATAAGAAAAATTAAATCCAGCATGTATGAAAATAAGGTAGTTGGATTTGCAAGTAACAAAAATATTTCAAAATGTTCTATGAAAAAAATAATGGGAAATTTTCCACTGCTGAATTTGACATTGCTGATTTTTTATCTGAAAGCAAAACTTTAGGAACATTTTAAATTAATTGTATTTAAAAATCAATATTAGGTATATTTCGAATCGTAAATAATCATTAAAAAAGGCTTCAAATTCTTCTTAAAAGTAATCGGAATTTCAATGTTTTTACATACTTTTGGGACATATTTGTTATATTTGGCATTTACTTTTTAGAGAAATGATATTTAATATTTATTTCATTTGTAATATATATATTTTTTAAATTTTAGCTTTTGTCAATGTGATAGCAGCTCGTTTATGAAGGTTAATTTTTCTCATGCGCGCATAGCATTTTCGTGCAGGTTAAATTTTATTTTTATTGCATGCCAGCTAAATTACTGATAAATATGGTTACATTATTTTTTAAAATCATTAAAAAATAGAAATTTGATTTCTAATTCAAAATTTTAAGTGAATGGCAGCGTTGTAACATTTTTTCTTAGTTTATTGAACGTTGTTGTAATATTCCATAAAATAAAAGATGTTGATTAAAAAAAATGGCTGTTAGCTTCTTGCTTTTGTTAAGAATATCTACTTAATTGCAAAAAATCTGGGATTCAAATAAAATGAGTGACATTAGCAGTCAGAAAATACAAAACATAAATTTTATTTTGAAATAGATAACGTAAGAGTTTTTGTAACTGTTTATTAAACGAAGTTTTCGATTGTACGCTAAAATATTATTGCATAAAAATTATTTTGAAACACTTCTCATTTAAGAAATTAACTTTTCAGTGACATCAGTTTTTATCTATTTGTAATCTTTTATCTAATTTTAATAAATCTGTTGGACTCATTTTTAAATGTATTTTAGAACAATACATTTTATTGTTTAAAATAATACGCTTATGTGACTGTACTAAATATATTACTTGTGTACACATTATTAGGGCTGTATATAAGAAGAGATTTATATATCTTGAAATTGACATAAATTTACACTTTCACCGCACTTCTTACTACTATACGAGAATACAGATAATAAAAGACACAAACTGAAACTTTTAAAATTATTCCATGAAAGAAACCCTTTTTTTAAAAAAATTGAATCTGGATTTCAGTTTAAAAATAAAGCTTAACTTATCTATGAAAGGAAACTTTTTCATTCTAAAGAAAGTTTTTCAACGGGACTGAAAAAAAAAGAAGAATTTAATTTAGTTTCTTGAGATATAAAAGGACACATGAGAAGTGGCTAAAAACTGTTTCAGGAAAAAAGGTCTTTCATTATTTTTTTTTTATTTCTGATAATAAAGTTCAAATAAGAAAATATTTTTAAAATATGTGTAATGGTTTAGAAAAAGATGGATAAATGGTAAAATGTGCAAGATTTCTTTTATAAAAAATTTAAAATATACTCTTAAATAAAAGGAGCCCATTTGATTTTTGATTCTTTAAAAGTTGAAAGAAATTGGAAGATTTTTCATTTGAAACAAATATTTTGTTTTAAAATCCTGAAATTGAAAAGCTTTGTCATTTACTGAATACTTTCAATAAATTAATAAAGTCAGACAAAAACTGTCTTAAATAAATTAAATTTTGCATATAGAAGGATTGATACTTTAAACTTTTGGAAATTGCAGTCAAGATATTCTATGTTGTAATGAATTCGGAATACTTTCGATTTATTGATCGATGATGAAACACAATGAACAAGCCCCAGTAACAAACGACGGGTTTTATTAATACGAAGATAAGAATACGCAGACAAAAAATGAACAGCCGAAACGTACACAAGCAACACACAGCAAAATACTAAAACAAACAGCAGCCCACAATTAGTAATCAGTAGTAATAAGAACCACAGCACAGAAAACGTTCAGATAAAATTCAGCAGAAGGAGGGAATCTACATAGCTGCACTCTAAAGTCTCTCCAAACGCCTGCAATTTTCCACTGTCTCCTCGCTTTAAGCTGCATCCAACTATCCACTCGCTACTGCATGACTGGCTACTAAACGCACGATTTGAAGCTGCTCCTATAATAAACTCCAGAATTCAGCACCCAGCTTAATTCACCAATCGCTAATCACTAATCCAACTATTCTTCGGTTGACTCGCTATGCAGCTCTAAACCTCCCGACGACTCTATACATGATGGCTTCAGCTTAGACAGCCGGCCTTTTATAATTCCCGGAGGCGGGTACAGAAGATTGTGGAGCAATCAGTCATATCTCGGTTCCTATCGGCTATATCGCCAAAATTCTAGAAGATTATAATATTATCTCCCAAATTCATCGCCAAACTCTGGGATTATTGATTTGGCACCCAATCAGCATCGAACAGAGATGATCGTAAGACGGTCTTTCAAGTGATTCAAGTGATCGTACTTTTAACCAACATTACAGATTTGCAACATTATATTACACATATTCATGAGAAACATGAGTTTTATTATATACAGAGTTATTGAACCATTAATTTTATATACAATTAAAAATCTTTCTACGTAAGCCTTTGTCTCCAAGAGAAAAAAAAAACTTTCTCCTTTTAAATTTGTTAATTGATTTATTTTCTTATATGAAAAATGTATTAAACTTCTTGAAGTTGAAAGAATTCTTCATTAATGGAAATAAGACCAGTTCTTTCTAGTATACTGTGATGGTTATGGAAAAGTGTGACCTTTTTGCAGGTGATAAAAATAAATGCATGTAAGAAAATGTCCAGTAAGAATGCATGCAACTTTTCAAACATTTTAATGCTTACATTTAAATGAATCATGTTGTGATTTTAATACCATGGAAACACCTGACATCCAAAAACATTTACTGAAGATAGTTATAGTATGTCATATAATCTACAAGATGTATAGCTCACTTTTTTTCGCACTTTAATAATATTAAAAAATATACTCACTAGTAATAAAAAATTATGAGTGGAAATGAACTCTGAATAAAAGTTTTAGTTAGTGTCATTCAATTATTGCTTTTAAATAATCCCGTTTATTTTTATTTTTGATGTTAAAATTGATTTCATGTTCATCAGAATACAAAAATCTTAAATTAAAAGAATACCATACATTTCACTAAATTAATTAATTTTGTTAATTATATTTAAATATTCAGATTAAAAATGTATTTCTTTCTCCTAGGTAAATTACAAATAACATTATAAATTGTAAAAAATCGAGTTTAAATGTTTTGAATGAAAATATATATTCAGAAACAAATGACTTTAGATCAACTAGGATATTGACTGCATTTAATATCCATTAATTTATTTATACATAAATCCATGCTCATGATTCCGTCAACAAACTAATTTTATGCATCATATTCTCTTACACCTGCTCTGTGCGTCGTGTACATGAGCTTTTTTTAATGGAAATAAACCCCATAACAACATAATACTATTAATAACGTAATAACGCGGTTCATCTTATTAATAAATGTATTTTCAGGAAGCTATTTTAAAGGTTTCATTTTTTTTATTCGTCATGTAAATGAATTACACAGATATTAAAAACAATTCTGCTTTCTGAGACTTCAAAAAATGGTAGAAAATTACACTCCTAAATATTTTTTTGAAATAATGACTACTCCTTGAATCTAAAAGCAACGATGCAATCAATTGCTGTAAATTATGTAAAAAATATTTTTACAGCAATACCAAAATTCATAAAAATTTGAAAGAATATTAAATTGCTGTCATTTAAAAGGCAAAATTTTAGATTTCATAATCACGTAAAAATAATTTTTGTGTTGTATAACTTTAGGAATTCATGCTGAGAAACTTCGAATTTTCATACAATTTATAATTAATTAAAAAAAATTCAAAACATCCCTTTGGAGCGCACAGTACCGTCCTCCAAAGTACGTATGTGCGAAACTTGGTAGGTCTAAATTAAAAGAATTTGGCTGGTAGATCACCAATACACAGACACACCCACATTCCTTCTTATTCTTAGTAGAGATTGAAGTTTCGAACATTAAATAAGATTATCGTGCAACAATTTAAACAATGTAATCTCACAGACTTGAAAGAAAAAACCTTTGTAGAAGTACTTATGCATATAATATACAAGCGTTATTTGTTATTCTTTCAGATGTTTAAACTAATTGACTGAAATAATGTAAAATATTTTTTTTTCAATTGTTATGAATTGAATTCAGAAAAATGCAATTAACTTACGATTTCTAAATGGATTGATAGATACTGAGTTTTTCATAAAGAAAATATAAAATTTTATTTTCCAGTTCAGCATTTCAGTTAAGATTTAAAATAGGATTCAAATATAAATCTTAACAGCTTCAGAAAGAAGCTCCAAAAAATTTCTTTGATGGTATTATCTTCTTTTATAAAAGTTTAAGCATCATGATAATCACAACAATCTCCAAGAAAATGCTAAATAAGGAAACAATTCTTTTATTCTGCTTAAAAGATATTTTCGTAATGCATTTGCCGTAAAAGAAACTTTAAATGAACGGTTATTTTTAAAATAGTGAACAATTCAAGGCAGTATTGCATTAGGGATGTTTTTTTAAAAACATATTCTTATTTGCTTTCTCAGACTAACAAACTGAAGCAAGTGTGCTATTTATAGGCCGAATCTCCTCTGTGAATGACTTTTGCTGACTTAAGATAAACTGAAACATTTATACTTATTCTTGAATGAAGAGAAAAACTATTTGATTTTCTGCGAAGTACTTTGTTCTTCTTTATCAAATGTTATTTTCCAGTCTCTTTTATTATTTCTCTACATTTCGTATTCTCTTTTATGAAGCTGCTTCTGAACTTTATCTAGGAGATACTAATAAGTATACATAACGTGTATTTCATTCCATAGAAATAAAATAAAAAAAATTCTTATTTTAATAATCTTAAAAGCCGGAAAAGCAAAATAAATTCGAATTTTGAAATGAAACTCTTACCTAAAATTATTGTAACTCAAATATATACTACAGAATATTCAAAAATTATGTTTCCATTTTAAATGACTACAACATAAGCAGAAAATAATATGTATCAGGAACGGCTATCACACGCATAGCAGACAGATAACATATAAAATAATGAAACGTAGGTAATTAAGCCCAGTTGAAGCACACAAACACAATGCAGAAATCCATTACAGATTGCAGGTAATAAATAGTTAAACCCTTCGAGGCCATTCTTAAAATATTGCTTCGATTTGAATATATTTAATTATCCCGTTGATCTTGAAATATATAAACTATAGAACAGTATAGGAAGATAGATCGCTCTGTGTTCAACGTTCCCAAGAGATTATTCAGTTTATTGATTCTCTCTCGAGTTTATATAGGTTTCCATGATAAAGCGCTGAATTTTCTAGAAGAATCGTTGGATCTTGATAGATATGTCTTAATTCTTGTACTTTCTAGATTTTTTTTTGTCCTTTCATGGTGGTCTTTTATCCAACATCCAATGAATTAATTGCAAAACTTTATTTTAGTATAATACTAATTAAGCAGGTAAACAATACTGCAGATTCGTAACAAAATAAATATAAAATTTAAGAAACTAATATCTCCAGAATGCTGTTGAGGATAAAGTAAGAGTGAAAATGTTACATAAATGTGACAAATGAGTTTCTTCTTTATTCAATGGAATTTCTCTCAACTCCTTTCCTTCTATAAATATTCGTAAAGTGTTATGATTGTCAAATCCAGTAAAAAGGGAGGATATGATATTCTCCGACACTTTTTGATAAGGCAAAATACAAATTTGTACTCTGCACTGAAAAAATAAAAATTATTTGAGAAAAAAAATTAATTTTAATGCAGAAATTCAGACAATGTAGTTTAATCTTCAAGGTATAAAAACAATTCGATATATTTCAATCACGATAGTGAATTTTCCATAACTTTTTTACGTATTATCCAATTATGTGGGGTATGTTAAAAACTCATCCCCACATAAAATGATAGACATTGAAAAGGAAATAAATGCCTTCCATGACATTAGCAAACAATAGCTACGAAACATACATTTTTTTTCGTGACTCTAACATTTTTATTAAATCTATCTTGCCAATATTTATTTTATAAAACCTTTTCTCCAACCGAAGGAAACCAAAATGTGACACTGAATTATAACTGTAGTTGCTAGATAATATGTCTAATTTTTATTTAGCTTATGAGTTGTGTTTTCAAAATTTGATAAGAATTTATTTCTATAAGAATTTCGAACATACTACACCTGCATATCAAAGTTTATCTACCTAGCGGTTCGTGTTTTGGTGTAATGAAGATTATGTGTATCGAATCAACCAGAGAAACTGCTTGTAAATGGATTTTGTTCAAATTTAATAGAAATCTGCAAATTTGGTCGTAAATCTATATACGAAATTTCATTCTTCTAGCTCAAAGCAATTTTGATTTATAGCATTCACAGACGGACAGACATAATGCCAAATATGTGATTTCGAACTCGGGGAAGTCTGAAAGTGGATATTCGCCACAGTGTCGAAATTTTTGAAGATTATGATACTTTCTTTATATTTCTTGTACAAGAAAGTAAGAAGTCCAACTTTCCATTTCCTTGTATCCACAGCTGACACTGGCGCTCACCTAAAATAATTAGATAATAATGATGTAAGTTTTGAAGAAAAAAAGTGCTAATCATGTTTGCACAATTTTTAAAGAATGTTTTAAATAAGTATGTGTTTTTTAATTTACTTTGGAAAAATTCTTGAAATCATGTCAAAACAGTGTATTCTATTGAAATATTTAAACAAGAGGACACATATGTGCAGACATTAGTTCTAAATTTGTTTACAAATCTTACCATTCGGAAAATTAAAAAATGAAAAAAAAACTATCATGTTCCAAATCCATCAAGCGTCTAATTTTACCTTGTTTTCTCCAATTAATGCCATCTGCTCCGCTTGCCTTAAATTAAGAAAAAAAATCTCAAAAAGTTAGCTGAAAAATGAACATATTGTAGCGAAATTTCAGCAAAATATTTTTAAAAAATAGTTGAATTAAAGTATATTAAATAACTGTAAAGATGACGTAGCTTCTTTCTAAATGCGTGCTTACGAGTAATTCAAAATGCACCTGTAACTTAATTAATTTCAAGTGTTAATTATATAAAAAAATCGCAAGCATCCACTTTAACGACATTTTAATCATTTATCCTTCAATGAGAATTCATTTGGAGATTAAAAACTTCAAGATCGCAAAGAGGAGACCGGAGGGTTAAATGAAGTTTCTTTTTTTTGGTGACAATTTCAAATGATGGATTTGTTGTAACGAGTTTTATGTTATATAGAAAAAAAAATCCCCTTAATGTTTGGTATAGCTTCTTTGGGTTATTCTCAAAAAGTATTAAATCTAAAAAAATAATAAAGATAAATGTGTGAATGGCATTCTACAGGCTAGATCGTCTGACCTACGGTTACCAAATTTGGCCCATATGTAGTTTGGAGGATGGTATGTGCAATATAGAGATATTTTTGTTCGGAAATTTTATTAGAATTTTAATTTATTAAAAAGTATTTTTTTTCTTTTTCTCCCCTCAATAGCATCCGAACATATTATTACGCAAAAATAAATTTTACATTCATTTGAAAATTTAAAAACAAAAAAAATGTCTTTTTAATAATACTAATTTAAAAGCCGTGCACATTTTCGCTGAAATTTTAATTTTTTAAAAAAATTTGGCTTTATTCAAAAAAATAGAATACGTTGTTGCCTGAACCGTTTTCGTTGTTTCATCACCAAACTGATCACGTAATTTTTTACTATTGTTGAAAGATAAATAATAAAAATATTTTAAGTATTTATGTAGTTTACGAAACGTATAAACAATACTGCGAAATTTATGTTTATAAATCACAGTATATGATATATATTATGGTTCACATTCTAAGGCATATATGATTCACTCAAATTCACTTTTTTTATAGCAGCATGACATTATGGAGCTGATATCCATTATGTTTCGTTTTACACGATAGACAAAACTGAACTAAAGCAATTAAAATAGCATGTCATTATTGTCAAATAATTTGACGAAATCATAAGTATGTTGTCATAAATAAAGATTTGTTCAGTTTTTAAAGAATTTTCCTCTTTAAGCATTGGAACAAAGATTTATAACTAATTCATTCGACGAACCAGCTGTTCGTCTGAGTCGGCTAGTTTTTAGAATGAAGCAAACTAATATTTCGCATTGTTTCACATACAAAACCGATGGTGTCAACAATTTCTCTGCGCAAAACTCTTCATAAAATTGATTGCACATCTTAGTAACCTCTTCAGGACAGAATTTCTTAAAAATAAAAATATAATATAATTTTTTATTTGATTATAATTTTTTATATTGCTGAGATAAAGAAAAAATTGAATTGTTTCTTTTGGATTTTCTTCGAATACATTTTAATGTTCTGCTCTGAGAATAATTATAATTTAAAGAAAAACTTAACATAAATTAGTCTATTAGCATCTTTCAAGCATGATTCATGGTATATTAGTATCCGAAAAGGCATGCTTTTAATGTCGTTTCGATTCTGACAGACCATTTCTTTAAGATCACAAATTATTAATTAATTTCTATTTAAAGTAATCATAGGTTTATTTAAAGCCATTTAACCAAACATTAAGACCCTAACTTTCTTGTAAATAGTTAAATAGTGATGAAAAGAACAATTTAGAACGTAATGCAAAAGAAAATTCAAATTTCGTTTGACTACGTAATATTTTTGCGTGACTTCTCCTGGTCATTTGGGCAACGTCCAGACTAGTCCTATTTCACTATTCTGTATAATTTCAATGCGTGGAGGTACATCGTGTCATTAAGATAGTCTATAAATTTTTTCTATTTAACGAAGTCTCAAGAATATTTTGATAGCCACAACTTTGTTCTGCATGTTTCTGTGTGAACATTCCTTTAGAAGTGAACTAAGCAGAAAAGATATTTAATATGATACAGGCGAAAACTAAAGTTTGTTTGAGTATGTAAAAATTGTCATATGTGACTTCTCGTGGCCCATGGACAATATCGAAACTCTTGCCTACTTCGTTTCCATGTGAAACATTGTAAATGTATACTTTCAGCTTGTCCACAGTTGCACACGATGAAGGTATAAGATAGTCAGTGGCATATTGCAATTAAATAAAGAAGATTTTGACTTTCATATTTTTGTTCTACATTTCATTATATCAGTAAATTTACCTTGTTCGCTTGTAGTGAGTGTATGGTGTGAAAACAATCAGAAAGCCTCAATAACGAAGGACAACTTATATTAAACACGAATACAAGAATACGTAGACAAAAAATATACAGACGAGATGAACACAGGCAACGCACAGCAGCACACTACAACAAACAGTAGCCCACATGTAGTAATCGGTAGTAATAGCAACCACAGCACACAAAGCAGCCAGACAGAATTCTGCAGGAGAAGGGATCCTCGGAGCTTCACTCCACGGTCTCTCCAAACGCCTGTAATTCTCCACTTTCTCCTCATTTTAACTGCATCTATCTGCCGACTCACTACTACAAGACTGGTACACCTCACACGCCTCGTTGCTGCTTCTACAATAAACACCAGTATTCGGCACACAGCTCAATTCAGTAATCACTTGAGCTCCACACAATGCTTGCTCTTTGCTGGACTGATCCAACTATGTGCCGTTCACTTTCCAATATTGTCTTCAGCCTAGTCGGCCAGGCTTTTATAGTTCCCGAAGACAGACGAAAAAGGTTCTGGAACAATCAGGCATATCTAGGTACTATTCGTTCTATGCCCAAAATTCTGAAAGATTCTAGTATTATCTATTTGATCGCAAAAGTCGCAAAATTCGTCGTCAAGTCATCAAATGGTTGCCAATTTTGTCGCCAAGCTCTGAGATCACTGATTCAGTATTATAAATAAAGCAATATAAATAAAGAAACATTATAAATTTATAACAATATTTTATATTTCTCGGCCTTAAATAGACAGGAAAATATAAATATAATACATATGGTGTAGTAATATATAATACAGAAATTTGTTTGAGTATGTAATAATTGCCCTGTGTGACTTCCCTTTGCACATGGGCAAGAATCAGTAGTACAACACTACCATGTGAAATAGTATCAGTGCATACCTTCATGTAGGACCATATCAGAGGATTATGATAATCATGTATTTCTATAAGCTTGAGCTACATGCTTTATTGTGAGGTTGCTTCACAGTGACATAAAACGGACTACCGAATAGTTGTTGTCTACGCAACCAAGAAAAGCCACATAGAAAAATTGCCTTGCACGCGCACAAATCTTTAAACCGGTGTTTCTACATTGTGTTTTCCTATCATTGTTTGCAATTAAATTTTGTAGCCATCTGCAACCAATGGAATTGTTTTAAATAAATCGATACAAGGTAACTTTTTTAACAGAAAAATATCTTGAAAGCCCTGTTTTTATTTCCTTTCCAATTTCTCCTCTTTTAAATCAGTCTGTCATAATATAAAAGTAAATTTGATTGAAAAGGATTGAAAAAATTAAACCTCAACTTGTATAGCTGTTAGGCAATTTGAGAAAAATTTGAACCAATCATCGCAAGAAACGTACCAAATTAAAGGTCGGGGGGTGGGGGATATAACTAAATCCATGCCCATTGGAAGAAAAAATAAATAAGGTAAAAGAAAAGAAATCTACAGGAATAAACTTAACCATAAAGGTATCTGGCACACAAACCTAAATTTGAAGTGGGATTTTATAGGAGATAAAACTGTGAAATAATTTGTAATTTGTGTTGAAACGGGATAACTGAATGTAATGCAAGGAAGAAACGCCTTTTAAAGTCCTCCAATTTTTATGAGTGTTTTGAGAGTTTTAAAGTTTGCTGAATGGAATTTTATTTTAACTTACACTTACCAAAATGCAAAAGAAATCGTTTTTATTGCTCTAAAGCTTCAAGGTATGGAAACGATTATAATTTATTTCTTTTCGTGAGGGGTATTTATTTTATCTTGAGTTTAAGCAGGGATTCTTCGAATGGTTTTCCATTTCAATTCTTGTACATTTTGAAATAAAACATGAGATATTTTGAGAGTGAATGAATAGTAGTATGCTATAATTCTTATCTTTTCATGTATAATTATTTTAAATAAGACACATTATTTTTTATGATTCTCTATAG
>JAPMOR010021732.1:0-38488 GCA_026543865.1 Argiope aurantia
TCATAACAATATATTCAGTACATATTGAGATATTGTGTTTACGGTAATCCAAAAAGTGCAAAAATGGAATTCTTCAGAAAATGCGTTTAAAGTTTTTATTTTGAAAAAAAGCAAAATTATTATTTTTTTAATATGTCTAAAACTCTCCTGATGTATAAGTTGGACCTTCCTTTATATCATCCTTTACAGATTTACTCTTTCTAGCTGCTCTTCTTTTTCTTCTGAGCAGTTTTACTGACGCAGAAGAATGTCGTATTGAATCAGCTATTCTGTTATCATCAATGTTGATGAAGCATTCTCTCAAAGGTTTTGCAGAGACAGTTTGTCAGAGCAGTTGGTCGGTAGTTCAGAGGGTTGGATGCTTCCTTACCAGGTTTTAATATTGGGATCACAATAGCTTCACACCATTGTGAGGGATATTTCTGTTCAGTCCATATTCTGTTAAATAATAGTAACAGATTTGAAAGGGAAGTTGAATTCAAGTGGCGGAGCGTATTATATGTGATCCCATCTGACCCAGGGCTTATATCATGGGCATTAGATAAGGCCGTTTCCAGTTCAAACATCCGGAATTCACAGTTATATGGAAAAGTACAACGGTCATTAAAGCGCAGAGGCAACCGTTCCGTGCGATTCTTAATTGCCAGAAATTAAGAGCTATAAGAATCCATTGCGGACACTTGTGCGAATGCTTGGCCGAGAATATTGGCAACATTTAATGGGGCTGAGTGCGCCATATTTCCTATATTTAAAATAGGAATGGAGGTTTCACTGTATATCCCATTAGCAGCCTTAACTTTTTTCCACAAATGTTTACTGGTAGTTGAGGATGTGAGAGATGATACAAATTTAATCCATGATTCCCTTTGACTACGACGGCGAATGCGACGGGCTAGGGACTTGGCACGCTTAAAAGCAACAAGGTTTTCTGTTGTCGGGTACCTTCTAAAAATATTCCAAAGTCGTTTTTGGTTTTTATAGCTGTCGCGACAAGCTTCATCCACCACGGTCTACGAAATTTTCTTAGACGTGGTGAAGTCTTCGGAATGGTGGCATTTGCGGAACTTATTATGTTATCAACAACATGTTGCACTGCTTCCGTGATGTTGCAAGTATTGACCATAGTCTCTGTGACATTTGCCAATCGCATGAAAGCACCCCAGTCTGCCCGCTGGAATAGGAAACGGGGGGGACAATGAATCACACCACCTCGATCAGCATGGGAGACAATAATAGGGAAATGATCATTATTATAAAGATCTTTGCTCACTACAAAGTTCAGCAATGGCAGAAGTTCAGGAGAATATATTGCCAAATCAATTGTATGGAGGCTACGTGTAGGTTCGTAGAAGTACATCTTCTCATCATTATTGAGCAGACAGATACAATTATTAGCAATAAACTGTTCGATTTGCAGCCCACGAGAGTTTGTACTATCCGGACCCCAGAAAGTACTATGTCCGTTGAAATCTCTGAGAATAATAAAAGGCTTAGGAAGCTGGTCCACTAAATCATCAAGATCTTGTTGGCGAATGACATCGTGAGGTGGCAAGTAAATACAACAGACTGTGACCAATGATCGTACATGAACTTGTACAGCCACAGCCTGTAGAGCTGTATTCAAAGTTAGAGATGTGCTCGGATATAAATTTGATGTAAAGATACAGACACCACCAGAACTGTGAGAGCCAGTGCCTGCATCTTTCCGAATACAGTTATAACCACGCAATTTGATGGGAATGCTTGTTGTCAAAAAGGTTTCTTGAACACCAATGCAAGCAGGATAAAATCTGTTTAAAATGGATTTTATGTTAGAAAGTTTGGACCGGAGCCCGCGACAATTCCATGATAAGAAGGTACCCATTAAGAGGTTCTTGTTGCAGAAAAATTTGGAACAGTGTTAAGAGGTTGCGAGATATCGCAACTCATTTTTAAATCGCCATCCTCTTCTTCTGATGGATGAAGTGATATGAGCTCAGGGCTTTTGAACATGCCACCAAAAATTGAGGTTAAGTCCTTGTGAACTATTCTCCTATTAGCAAGACCAAGAGAGACTGAATTTTTGAAAAGGGATTTTTTTCAGATAGGCCACGTTTAGAAGGTTTTAGTTTCCGAGATTTATTAGGTTTCGGTTTTTGTTTGCAAGTTTTTGAATTGACAGGCTCAGGAGCACTGGTAGGTGAATTTTCCGTTTCTGAATCAGATGCTATTTAGGAGGTTTTTTTATGAGAAGTGTGTTTTGAGCAATTTGGACAGGAACAGTTTTCACAAAAGGACTTTAGAACCGCAGATGCATAGCTAAGACCAGGTTTAGGCGTCTGGGCCAGAACTTTCCGTCTGGCTTCCGGGTATGAAATATTTTCTTTTATTTCAGTTGCAACTATTCGTTTTTCCACTTGCCAGCGTTCGCATAAACGAGAATATGATGTGTGGTTGCCATTGCAGTTTGTGCACTTTTTTGGTCCACTGCACTGCTGGCAATCGTGGTCTTTTTCTGCGCAGCGGGCACAAGTGATAGTCCCGCGGCAATTAGTTTTCGAATGCCCAAAACGCTGGCATTGAAAACCTCTCAATGGATTGGGGATATACGGTCGTACAGGTAATTTTATATAGCCAGCACATATATATTCAGGTAACTGATGGCTATGGAATGTTAGAATAAAATGCTTTGTTGGGAGGAGTTGTCCATCTCGCCTAATTGTTATCTGGCGTACATGTGTCACTCCCTGAGACTTTAGTTCTTTCGTTATTTCTTCTATAGGTACATTAAATAACTCTCCGCATGTTATTAACCTTTTCGAATAGTTTAGCGATGCATGTGAACAGACTGTAACTGGTATAGTGCCCAAAGCTTTTAGTTTAAGGATTTTCTGGGCTTGCTTTTTAGAGCATACTTCAATTGGTAAATCACCTGAATGCATTTTGCGGATTGATGCAACTTCGCCAACTGTCGCCGATATTGCTTTTTGGGCCAAAAAAGGTGAAACAGAGTTAAATGTATCATTCTTATCGGATACTCGCTTGATAACAAAAAAGGAATCAAAATGGTGAATGAAGGATTTGTAATCAGAGTGATGCCCACCGAAGGGAGATTTCTTGGAATAACCCATATGATATTGTTGAATTTTCAGGCCCGACGGCACCGCCCACCACGGAGCCCCACAAGGGAAGGCAGCCACCGTATCTGGCCATTCCCAGCCTCGGCGCTTACTTTAGTGCTATCCGGAGCCTATACGCTCGGAGTTACCCCCGGGGACAGTGACCACCCTTAACGCCAAGCCCAAGGAGTAACCCCTTCGCTTGATCCCAAGCAGACTAGCCACTAAGGTGACCAGCTACCAGCCGATTGATGCACAGGGGACCACAGTGCACCACTCGTCTTTCTAATGGGTCGCCACTCATGGCCAAAACGTGGGGTTTTGGATGTCCATGAGCAGCAAGAAGCAAACAGATCGGCGACAGCTTCTCATGGGGAGCTCCCTCGCTTGCCGTCGAGGAAAGGAAAGACACAGCAGACAGCATCATGTTTAGGGGAGAATAAATATCAAGGGAGTAAAGATCCCTGGGAACCTCAGGATTGGGACACCCGTACTCTATAGTAGGTGAGCCTCTTAGGGGCAAAGAATTCTGTGATTTAGATTTAGATTTACGCCTACGGACATTAGATGGTCTCAGGAGTATCATTTGCGTCACAATCAGAATTCGAGGATTGTGCTTGAATGGACAGTTTGGTTTTTTCGATCTGATCATTTTGATTAACTATAGTTGGGGGATTCCTTAGAACAGCTGATGCATAACTTGAACCTTCTGTAGGAATTTGAGATAACCTTGCGTCTCGCTTTAGGATATGAGATATTCTCTTTAAATTTGACTGCAACTATTTTCTTCTCTAGTTGCCAACGCGGACAAAGTAGGGAATAAGCAGCGTGGTCTCCATTGCAGTTAATGCACTTTTCAGGTGCCGAACACTGCTGACCGTCATGATCCTTTTCTGCACAGCGGGCGCAAGTCAGAGTCCCGCGGCAGTTTATTTTAGAATGACCATAGCATTGACATTGGAAGCAGCGTAGAGGGATAGGAATGTATGGTCGTACAGGCAAATTTATATATCCTGCTTTGATTGATTCAGGTAATTGGGGACTATTGAAGGGAAGAGCGTAGTGCTTTGTATTAAGGAGATGTCCATCCCGCTGAATGGTAATCTGGCGTGCATGAGTCATGGAATTTTAATTCTTTGGTTATAATTTCGACAGGGACATTGAATAATTCCCCACAAGTTATTACTCCTTTTGAAGAATTCATAGACTTATGAGGACTAACGTTTATCGGAATTGTTGCCCAGGCTTTCAATTTCATAATTTTCTAAGATTGCTGACGGGAGCTTACCTCAACCAGCAAATCACCAGATCGAAGTTTGCGAATATTACTAACTTCGCCAACTGTACTAAGAAATGCTTTATCTACCAAAAATGGTGACTCTGTGTTAAAAGTTTCATTTTCATCAGAAATACGGTGCACAATAAAAAAAATGATCAAAATATTTTTCCGTTGATTGAATTTGAATTTTGTGATGCCCACTGAATGGATCCTTTTTGGGAGGAGCCATACGACATTGTGTAAGATTCAGGCATGACGGCACCGCCCACCACGGAGCCCAACAAGGGAAGGCAGCCACCGGATCTGGCCATTCCCAGCCTCGGCGCTTTCCTTGGTGCTAGCCGGAACCTATACGCTCGGAGTTATCCCCGGGAACAGTGACCACCCTTAACGCCAAGCGCAAGGAGTAACCCCTTCGTTTGATCGCAAGCATACTAGCCACTAAGGTGACTAGCTTCCAGCCGATTGATGCACAGGGGACCACAGTGCACCACAAGTCTTTCCAATGGGTCGCCAAGCACGGCCAACACGTGGGGTTTTGGCTGTCCATGAGAAGCAAGAAGCAAACAGATCGGCGACAGCTTCTCATTGAGAGCACCCTCGCTTGCCGTCGAGAGAAGGAAGTCATACAGCAGACAGCAGCAGGTTTAGGGGAGAATAAACATAAAGGGAGTAATGATCCCTGGGTACCTCGGGTATGGGACACCCGTATTCAGGGTACCCGTATTCACCCGTACTGAGGGGCTCACCTATTGCAGATGAGCCCCTGAGGGGTAAGACCCTTTCGAGTTCGAACATTTTAAATTTACAGTTGTATGAAAACTTGCGACTGTCATTAAAATGCAGAGACAACCGTTCCGCGTGATTCTTAATCGCCAGAAACTCGGGACTATAAGAATCTATTGCGGAAACTTGTGCGAATGCTCGGCCCAGAATATTGGCTACTTCTAATGTAGCAGAATGTATCCCACTTCCTGTATTTAAAACAAGATGGAAGATTCACAATAAATACCATTAGCAGCCTTTACTTTTTTTCCACAACTGTTTGCTGGAGGTCGATAATGTAATAGACAATACGAATTTAATCCAGCAATCCCTCTGACTCTGACAAAGAATACGACGAGCTAGAGCTTTGGCTCTTTTAAAAGCAACGAGATTTTCAGTTGTCGGGTACCTCCGAAAGATGTTCCATAATTTTTTCTGCTTCTTGTGGCTGTCGCGACAAACCTCATTCCACCACGGTCTTCGAAATTTTCTGAGACGTGGGGAGGACTTTTTAATGGTGGCTTTTTCGACGTTTAATATGGTGTCAATAACAATTTACATTGCTTCCGTAATGTCGTAAGTACTGATCATGGTCTCGGTGATATCTGCCAATTCCGTGAAAGTATCCCAGTCTGCCCGCTGGAATAGAAAACGCGGAGGGCAGAGAGTCGCACCGCCGCTATCAGCATGGGAGACAATAATAGGGAAATGGTCACTATTATGTAGATTTTTGCTAACTGCAAAGTTCAACGCCGGCAAGAGTTCAGGAGCGCACATGGCTAGATCAAGGCTATGGAAGTTACGTGTGAGTTCATGGAAGTACGTCTTCTCATCATTATTGAGCAAACTGAGACAATTATTTGAAATAAACAGTTCTATCTGTTGCCCACGAGAATTTGCACTATCCGAACCCAACAACGTACTATGGCCGTTAAAATCTTCAATTATAATAAACGGCGAAGGAAGTTGGTCCACAAGGTTATCAAGATGTTTTTGACGAATGACATCATGGGGCGGTAAGTAAATGCAGCAGACTGTGACCAAAATTCGTGTGTGAACTTGAACAGCCACAGCCTCCTGAGAAGTGTGTAATAAGAGAGGTGTGCTCGGATATATATTCGACTTGAAAATACAAACTCCACCAGAAGGATGAGATGCTGTTTCTGCATCTTTACGAGCACAGTTATAACCGCGTATTTTGATGGGGATATTAGGTGTCAAGAAGGTCTCCTGAACACCAAAATAGAAAGAATGAAAGTTGTTAAGAATGGTCTTAATGTCATTCAATTTGGACCGAAGGCCACGACAATTCCAAGAAATGAAGGTACCCATTAAGAACGCGGTTATGAAGAAGAAGCTTTAGAAGCATTTGTTTGAGTTGCTTCATACTCTCAACTCATCTGCAAGTCATCCTCATCATCAGAAGGGTATAAGTTAGATTTCGAAAGTTTCAGTTTAAGTGATCTCTGCGATTTGGATGATGTTTTGCGTTTTGTGGGTTTATCTGTGTCTGGAACACTATTTGAGGATGGTTCAGTTTCTGACTCTGATGTTTTTTCAACAATTTTTGTTTTGGTGATAAATTGAATACAATTCATGCAGGAGCAGTTTGTACAGAAATATCCCGGAACTGGAACTTTTGCAGCTGAAGCATAACTTAAACCGGGCTTAGGTGTTTGAACGAGGATCTTTCTTTTTGTCTCTCCATACGATATTTGTTCCTTAGTCTTCAATGCAATAATATCTTTCTCCAGCTGCCAACGCGGACAAAATCTAGTAAAGGATGTGTAATCGCCGCTGCAGTTAACACATTTTTCTTGAGCCGTAAGCTGCTGGCTGTCGTGTCCTTTCTCTGCACAACGGGCGCAAGTGGGTGTCCCGCGGCAGGAAATTTTAGAATGTCCAAATCGCTGGCACTGATAAACATCGCAGAGGATTAGGAATAAAGGGTCGCACAGCTAATTTCAGGTAGCCTGCTTTAACCTTTTCTGGCAAAGTTGGAGATTGGAAATTGAGAACAAAGTGTTTTATGGGGAGGAGTTGTCCATCTCGTCGGATAAAAATACGACGTACATGAGTTACTTCCTCAGCCGGGGTACTGTCTGTCGATCACAAGAATAGCTCCCGCCAAGAAGTCTATCTAGTGGCGGTCGCTGTAGTAACAAGACTAGTTCATTTCTAATGGGGATTAAGCGTGTAGGGAATTGGCGGAATTAAAGGTTACATCACGTCATTCGTCTTCTCGGATTTAAAAGAGTTGCACGTGTTATCTTATCCTTGTGTTTATTTTGCTTTTGCTTTTAAAATTATTTGTTCCTTAATGGTTTAATTGATTTTACTAATTTGCTAAACTTGCAAGATGGCCTTTAAGTTAAGGAAGGGTGAAATTTTGAAATCTCAGGCACGTAAAATTGTATATAATGTTGAGAATTTTGTTCCAATGAAGCTTCATCGAAATCTGCGTTAATTCCACTCCCACAAGCTCTGAAAAGGGCTTCTCAAGCAACTGGAATTTCTTAAGCTACAATAAAAAAAATAAGAAAATAAGTTTCATCATCGAGCTCATCGACAGTTTTAAAATCACCCGGTAAACACCGTAAAAGACCTAGTGAGCGAAACTGAAATAGACGAAATTTGACAAGTGTGTTATACGGCAAACAATTCAAGACTTTTACATAAAAGAAAGGAAAGTGCCATCCCTCAGAAAATTACTACCAGTGTTGAAAGAAAAAAATTGGATTTTCGTGGCAAAAAGACGCATTGTGCAAAGTCTTCCATTCAATGAATTTCCGATTTAAGAAATGCGTGAATAATAGAAAAGTACTCATGGAAAGACCAGATATTGTTTTTTGGAGACACAGATATTTGAGAGAAATGAGATGTCACAGGAAAGCTGGACGACCGATTGTCTATATTGATGAAACTTGGGTAGACAGCAATTTGACATTTAAGAAATGTTGGCAAGATGACACAGTTTTGGGAGCAAATGTTATTTCGAAAAATAGACTTATAGTTGTTCATGCTGGGTCATCAACGGGTTTCCTTACGGGTGCTTTATTAGTATATAAAGCATCAACAAAAAGCGGCGACTATCACGGGCAAATGAACTATGAAAACTTTAAAAAATGGGTGTTGGAAAAACTTCTTCCAAATTTGTAACCAAACAGTGTCGTATGCATGGATAATGCACCGTATCATACGACTGTCGAAAACCGCACTCCAACGAAGTATTCTACAAAAAAAGTTATGATAGATTGGTTGAAAAACAACGGAATACCCTGCGATCAAGAAATACGAAAAGCGGAACTGTTCTCTCTTATAGACAGTAATCGTCCAAAGAAAATTTTCTATAAAATTGATAACTTAATAGAGAAAGAAGGACATGAAGTTATCCGACTACCCCCTTATCATTGCGATTTGAACGCAATCGAATTTGTGTGGTCTTCTGTAAAAAGAATAATAAAGGAACTAAATGTTACTGGCGATTTAAGTTTGGACAATCTGAAATCTCTTCTTCAAACAGCTATCACTGAAGTTACTTCGGCAGAATGGGTAGCGCATTGCAAACACGTAGAAAAGCTTTAAAATAATTATTGGGAGAAAGATGGACTGTTAGAAGATTTAGTGTACGAACTGTCATTTCAAATTGATACCAATGATGATTCTGATTCAGAAGAAACCGAAACTTGTGAGAGTGATTTAGAGGATTTTGAAATGCTTGAATGAATGAATGAACATTATTTTCGAAATTTAGACGGTATTTTATTTTATTTCACTTTGAAAACTGTTTTGCCTTAGAAATTGTTGGAAAATACATGCTGAAAGTTTAATAATCAACGAAGTTCTGTCATTGTATTAATAATCTAAAGTCCTTGATAATTATTAATAGTTATGAAAATATTAAACAATTATTAAAAAGTTAAATAATTACTTTTTTATTGTAATAATTTTTATCTTTATTGCATATCCATTAATATTTCATTTTTATGTCTAAAATTTTAAATATTATTATATAATTAATATATTAAACAATTTTTTTCACTCTTTATAAATCAATTAAAAAAAATCGCCAATACGTCATCAAGGCGATCAGTAAGCCAACATGGATGCCTTTCTTTTTAAATCCCCTATAGAAAATAGAGCAGGTCTTGTTTCCACGGCAACAGACTATCGTAGACATATTGACGGGAGCTATTCTTGAGGTAAACAAACAGTAACTCCCAGCGTATAGGTTCCGGCTAGTACCGAGGCTGGAAAACACCAGAGCCAATAATTGCCTTCCCTTGTTGGGTTCGGTGCCGTCGGGACCCGAAACCCTGTTCATATCACATGGGGCCTAAATACTTTTCTCTCTTTAGTGGGCAACGAACAGAATTCAAAAAATCTAAACAAACATATTTTGATCATTTTTTTTATCATCAAGCGTTTGTTTGACACAAAGGAAACATTTCATACGGTTTCGCCATTCCTTGTCGAGAAAGTTATTGTGAGTGTAATTGGAGAAGTACCATCCATCCGTCAACTTCGTTCTGGTGACCTACTTGTGGAAGTTGGTACTCAAAAACAATCCTATCAAATTTTAAAAATGAAAGCTTTGGCTACAATTACTATTGACGTGAGTACTCATTCTTCCCTTAATTCCTCAAAGGGTGTTATAACCTGTGGGGAGTTGTATCATTCTACGATTGAAGAAATTACGAAAGACCTGAAATCTGAGGGAGTAACTCATGTTCGTCGTATTTTCATACGACGAGATGGACAACTCCTCCCCACAAAACACCTTGTTCTCACTTTCCCATCTCCAACTTTGCCAGAAGAGGTTAAAGCAGGCTACCTGAAATTGTAATTGACACTCTCTAGAAATCGACCAGGCTATGTCAACCTAAATGAGTACAATCACAGCGCATCTTATAAAAGCATCAGGCTGATGTGAACTGCACTGTGATTGGACTCCTAAAGGTTGACATTAGCTTGCCAATGCCTCCCTTAATTGCTTATGTTTACATTACACTTCGAGATCCACATACTAAGCTTTGCTCTGAGTATAATATATTCTGGTAATCATATAAGAATATTCTGGTTTCTTTTTAAATTCCTTTCTACTGAGTTTTAATAATGGCATATAATATGCTTTCTGATTAATGTTTATACATTCAGGATAATAGAAGAGTATGGGGGAAAAAAAATTTCTTCCTTGTTATGTTTATTTAGGGCGAAAACTTATTGCATACATTTTATTTTCTTGCTTACTCATGATAGCAAATTCGTGATAGTAAATATGTAGCAAGAAATTGTTATATGCTTTTTTATTCAGAAGTGAAAATTTATTACATATCTTTATCTTTTTGTTAACTAATTATGGATTCGCATGAATCTTTCTAATCGAGGCTGAATTAACTTCCGGAGCCTTCAAAAAATATTGTCTTATAATATTCCACCTTCCATGCTTACTATTTTCATCAATCACCATGTGTTTTCTTTTAATGACTAATACTCTTTAACTGTGTATAAATATCATTCACTTTCTTTTGCTCTGTTAGACTTTGCAGATATCCAATATCTTTCTTTTGCTTTAAATTCTTTATTCTATTGAATTTACTTTTATGGTTAATTTCATTAGGAGCAATTAACCATGTTTGTACTTTGCTAAATTAACAAAACAATTTTATACGTATTGAACACAAAATAGGTAGACTGAATTAAAAGAAAGGTAGGAATTTTGTTTGAGTGAAATAATAATGCAAGAAGCAATGAAAAACTAATCAACTTTTTGTATGATTGTTTCTTATGAAGTATAAGCAAATTGATATAGAAAAATCTTTTTATATGCAAGTTAATTTTTTTATTGTGCATTTTGCATTTTAAAATCAACTGAATAATCTGAACATGTATTTTCTCCCCTATATTTAGATAATGTTGGAGAATTATTGGAGCAAGTGTCATCAGTTGTCAGGAAATTTTTTATATCTCATTCTGAAAAGATATTCTCTAAATATTTTTCAATGATGCTCAAATGATTGTATATATCATTTTCTTTCATTTATTAAATAATTTTTGATTTCAATAATAAATAAAATACAAAAATTATATGTTTGAAGAAAACTTTAGTTTTCAGTTGTATATTAGCCACATGCTAACAATTAATTGCCAAGGATCATTGCTCATAAATTCTTTCATAATTAAAGCTTGACTCTATTCATCAACAGCATGCAGTTAATATCCAAATATTTAATTTATATATGTAGTTTATTCAATAATTTGTAAATAAATTAATATTTTTTATATATTATGCAGTTCTACACTATAATTATATTTTATTTTATCATAACATCATTTTGGATTTATTTTTTTTAAAAAAAAGGCTCTTTTATTTTTTATGAATAATAAATATAAAAGTTATTTAAAGGCTGTTTATAACATATATAGTTATTTGTCTTATAATAAAAATGTGAATACAGATCTTGAAGATTTTAATATTAAAATTTGAAATGGTTCTCAGGAAGAAAGATTGACAATAAATGTATCAGTGACTATTTTAACATATTTATCACATATATTTGGTGAATAAAACTCAGATTTAAATGTAATTTTACAGTTATTTTTTGTGTATAGTTTTACATGATTAGTATGATTCTTAATAGCCAATCTAATCTTGCAAAATTTTCTATAATGATTATTATATCATACGGGTTCAAAGAAACTTGCTAGAAACTCGCAGTATGCATTATAGGAAACATCTAGTTCATACCTGCTTATTTTACACAAGTTCAAAAAAGAGATTTTAGAATCAGTCAAATCAATAACTCAATTTGCTAATTGAGTTATCTTCGAGTCTTTAAAATAGCTCTGACACAAATTTTATATGAATCTCTTCTGTTTTTAGATTAATTTTAACAATAATTATGTCTTACTTTTCAATGAATTCTAATTTTATTTTTGCATAGCATTGTGAGAAATAAAAAGCAATATTTATAATTTGTTTTCCATTTTATTTTTAGCTGTTTTATTTATGACAATTTTTATGATGCATTATTTCCTCTTGCTTCATCGAGTGTAATGCATTATAATCAGGTCATTTTATAATAATTTTAATAAAAAAAATTTATTTTATTGTTAAGTTGTGATATTATGTTTACATTTGCTTTAACAGCATTTTTGTACTTTTCATTGCCCTGTAGTTTTATTTATATATAATATTATTCAATCTAATCTAAAGATCAATATTTAATTTTGTTTACCTCCAATCATTCATGACAAATTTATTTGTTATTATGAAAATTTCTTTCTAATTCAACAAAATATAATATATAATAGTTACCTGATTGACAATGATTTTATAAAAAAGTCATCTTCTGTCTTTAGATTTTAAGCTACAATACTAGATTTTGAGACCCTTATTTATTTTTCATTTGGTTTCTATAATATAATTTTGTCTGTGTTTTTTCAGTGATTATATCTCTGTTTTCTAAATATCTCATGTTCAAAAATTGATACAATTTTGCAGTATTGATGTTTGATAATATTCAACTGAAAGCATTGGATAAGAAAGTGGAAGATTTGCTAAGGAAGAAAATCCAGCTGGCAGCCATGGCAAACTATATGATCTATTCATCTGTGATAACAGTTATTTGCATGCTTCACAGCTGTGATAGATCTTCTTGAATGGATATGCCAATTAATTATGCACAGGTATCTTAGTGTAATATTGATTTTCATATTGTATTAAGATCTGTGATCCACCTTCCCAAATAACTCTTTTCAAAGATTTTAAATAGTAGCATAATTATTAATACTTTTATGTGTATATTCAGTTTTGATATATTTACAATAGAAAATTGAAATGCTATTATTTCATTCTTTAAAACTAATTTAAAAAAATGTCATTATGTAAATATTTTGAGCTACACCTGCAAATTTGTAAACTTCTTTTTAAATTTTTCTGTTTTTAAATTGAGATTATTTAATTTCTATTATATGGATTTTAAATGTATTTTTATTTCATATATAAATTGATATTTTCAAAAAATAGAATAAGTGCCTTAATTCTGAGATGATTATAAATGCATTTTAACATTGAGTACTAAGAAAACGAATTTGAATATGAAATAATTATTCATATTTATTAGTTAATGAATATTGATTATTCTAGATAATTATTAATAATAAAATTAATATGATTTTGTAAAATTATTAATCAATATTTCACTTTAATATTTAACTTAGCAAAAATTATGAGAAACACACAATTGAAATGCCTACCATAAGAAGTTCATTTAATTCTATTTTTTAAAGTTATTAAATTGTATTTTAATATGAAACTATTTTTAATGCATTCTAGAAATTGGGACTCAAAAAATCTGTACTACTGTTTTTTTTTTAATTTTTATTATTAAATATAATTCACAATGAGAAGGTATAGCTTTTGAAAGATAAAAATATAAATACTGCTTACTGATACATGTTTCCCCCTTTGCTTTCCATGTAGAAGAACTTAAATGATTATCCTACTTTATATAGTATAAAAGTAATCCTGAAATCCTAACTCAATTTCATGGTCATCTACTCCAATTTAATTTCTCTCCCTTTTTCTTATCTTTTATTTTCTACGGATTAGGTACTACAAGGTAAAATTATTACTAAAATTTCGTCTTTCACAGCTGATTATCTGTTTCTGTAATTGAAGGGCTAAATTATTACTTTTAATATGAAAGGTGAACAACTGGTCACCGAGGGCGGTTAGTTTCTTTTAAGCTAAAAGAATATCTATCAGTCTTTTGTTTATTTAATGAAAGGATTAATTTTGAATAATATTTACTTCAAACGTCGAATTCTGATGCTATAGTGCAATTCTTCTTTTCTGCTTGAATCAAAGAGGACAATAATGAGGGGATTCCCCCCACCCACCTTCCCATCAAAAATGTCATTACTGAAGGAACTTGTTTTTTTTTATTTAAAAAAAGTCAGATCACTTAAATTGATAAGAATAATATTAATATATTTTTTTCCTAAATTAATAGAAACATTCTAAATTCAATAGGTTATAAATGGTGAGTGAATATTTAAGTAAAGATTCTTCCATTTTTTTTAATTTTTTATTTAGTTTTTTCCCGAATTTAAATCTAACGGAGATCCATACCGAATCTGTAATGCAAGTTAAAAAAGACCGGGGTTTTTTTTTTTTTTTTTTTAAATAGTTGAGAACTGTTTGTGGAATAGTATGATTCGGTTGTCACCTTTATTTATTCAAACTGATATTATCAAAGAAATATAGACAAATTTTCGAAGTTTAAAATAAGAAAAGTGACATTTTGATACTTTTATATCTTTTGATATCTGTTTCTATGTTTGTTAAATTTTATTTTCAGATTTTTTTAGTATTATATTAAAAGTATAAATTTATTGCGACTTATTATGCACTTTTGTACCTCCCTCTAAAATTGAATTTAATTTGGTTTGTTATTTCAAATTAATATTTCTTTATCAGAAGATATGCTAGATTATAGAATATGCCATTCGAGTTCTTGAAAGCTGATATCGTTTATTTCAGTTCGAAGTTCAGAAAGGATATAAAAATTTCCCATAATAGTTTTCTGTTTATAATAAAATTTATTTTAATTTATAAAAGAATTCAGTGATTTATGAGGTCAAGCCCATTTTTACTTACTAGTATAACGAAGTATGCAAAGAGAAATTATTGTAATCGTCAAAAATCCAACTCGAGATTTTAACTAATCTCAGTATCTTAGTTTTAATTAGTTTCCTGAGTCCATAAAGCACAGGTTGGGAACTATGTCTGTTCATACGTCTGTGAACACAATAACTCAAAAGCGTCTTTAGCAAGACAAATTGAAATTTGGTTGCATGTTATTTCAACAAATTCGATGATTTCTATCCAATCCATTGATGTGAAGTCTGTCTATTTGGCTATTTGAATACAAACAAATATGATAGACAGTAAATAGCTATATGAATAAAATCGGCATAAAAATTTAACATTTAAATTAGATACTTATCAAATTTTGAATTAAATCTGTCAAAGAGTTGAATGTTAGTTGTTCTGTATGCGATAATATAAAAACACGACTTACATAAATGAAATTTAACATATGATCCTGATATTAAAAATGCATTCTGTTTTAAATTTTGATTTCAATTGTTTGAAAAAAGGGCATTCGCAATACATATTTTTCTTCACTGTACTGTGAAGCACAAAACTCATATGCCATTGTCTAAAAATAAAAATCTGTGCATTTGTGGCATTGACGGTATTGTGATTTTATTTGAGGAGGGAGGTGATGCCTTTATTAGAGAGTATACTCGAAAGTTATACTTATTCATTGGGCTACTTTTGTACAGTAATTTTCGTATTTCGAATATTAAATTGTACATAATTTTTTGATTTCATATAGAAGAAACCCATCATTCGAAATAATAAATCTTCTTTGAGAAATGAATTGCCATGCGGTTTTTCAACAATGAGCTTGCATTTTCTTTCAGCCTAAGAATCTTACTCAAGTGTATTTAAATTTTTTAGCCTGAAGCATTTTGCTCATTGATTTCTTTGGGGCAATTTTTTTTTCTTTCAGTACAATAAATTTTAAATTTTACATTATAACTTAGTGAATAAATTTTTAAAGAAAAGTTTCATATGATGCTTTCGAACATTTTTGTTTGGTTTTAATGCATTGAAATGAAAACTGACATTAATACCCATTTTATAAGCATTATTTTTCATCTAATTTTTACGAAACTTTAAAATTGTCAATAAAAATTATTTTGCCAAATTTAAATAACAGATCATATATTACATATGAAAATTTTGTTATTTGTCAAATGCAATTCAATAATAGAGATGATAATGTTTTAAATCTTCATTTCATACCAATAACAAATAACACTTTTTGAAACATTTTATTCATTTCGAAAATAATATTTCTTACGACATTCGGCTTAAAATTTTACTCTAATTATCTTCAGTATTGCATCTTCAGAATAAACTATTATGTTTATTGATTTTTTGGAGTTGAATTTTTCATTATAAAACACTCTTTGTAATTTTCTAAAGCAATACTAAGAGTTTTTTTCTTAGAATTTTAATTAAATTTTTAAAGAAGTTTACACATTATGTTTCTAAAAGGTTATTCATTCTTATTTTGAATAAATCATTAGAAAGGAATTTGAGACAAATATATATTCCAAAAACATCTTTAACTTGCAAATTATTTTTACTAATCTCTTAATCTACTTAATCATTAAGTAGATTACTAATCTACAAGTAGATTAAATCTACTAGAAGATTAAGTAGATTTACTAATTTACTTAATCTTCTTATTTTATAACTTTTAAAATTTTGTCGAACCAAGAGAGTATGTCATATATTATGTTTTCAAAATTTTATTTCTATCAAAACAATTCGATAGAGGAAATAACAAATTTTTAAATCTTCATTTAAGGCTGAATAGTTCGTCATAAACATTACTTCTTTAGTATAAATCGTTATGCTTTTTGATTTCTGCATATTGAATTTCTGAAAAGGTAATCTGAGGTTTTCTATAATATTATTAAGATAGGTTTTTGGACTAAAGTTTGATGTTATATTTCCAAAAATTTATTCCAATATCCAGTATAATCCAATTTTTTTCCAAAATAATTCTTGATAGTTTCAATTCATTTTCTTTATTGAGATACATAGAAGATAAGCTAAAGTATCTGTGTTTTAGTCAATCATCAATTTCTCTTGACAAATTATCATCACTTTCATTAGAAGCAAGCAAAATTGCTTTAATATCTTCTTTAGTGATTTCATGCTTTCTTTTGTTCATAATGCAAAAATAACTTCGATAACTTCAAAAATCGATTCAAAATACGTAAAATATAAAGTAACAATTCACGACTAAATAAAAATTTTCAGAATAGCACTTGAATAATGAATTTAGAATTTTTTTTCTTATATATATATTATAATCAAAAATATAAGCATTATGAAATTAAATCTAAATTTAAACTATTTTGGAAACGAATCTAAAAAAATTATTTCGGAATCAAACAAAAACAAACTAAAAACTGTATTTATTTGTTTTAATTTTGATTCTTTTTTTTTCCTTTCAACTTGTTATTTATTACTAATTAGTCTCTCTCTATATATACATAAACCGAGGCAGTTTGGAGTTTTTCGGATCTTCCTATGTTATTTGAAACCGATAGTTTCTGCTGAGTATCAAAACTTCTGACAGCCCTTTTACAGAATAAGATAATGACTTCCTTCCGCAATAACAAAATTCACAACAGTACTTCCAGGGCTGGTCATCTGGGTGGGGTGAGGGGGATGCTATGAACCGGAGACCAATATGATCAAGAGCTAAAATAATGTTATGAGCGGTAATAGCGGGATGGAAAGAAGAGAGGTAGAAATTAAACTGGAACAATCGATGGGTTTTGAAATGTACGAAGTTTACAGATATAAAATACAGTTTAGTGCAAGTGTGCAACATATTATAAAGTACGGTCATTTACCTCACCTGCTAGGTTATATCGCATATATTACTTTGATAATTCATATTATAAAATGTTTTATATTGTTAGATCTAATCATATCCATGCTAAGGAAGTATCCCTGTGGGTGTCAAGACTCAGTTTCCAAAAATAAAATTAGCTTTTCTTCTTCTTCTTCTTCTTCTTTTTTTTTTTTTTGTGCAAAATTTTAAAAAGTCATGAGTATATCTGTTTTCTCATCTATGAAGTAATATTGGTTGTGAAATTGCTTCGACTTCAGAAGTTACAATTCAAACTTCAACGGGCGAAGAACATTCCGCACAAACTACACAATTTTGCTATGAAAGTGTAGAAACGGTGAAACTGTTTAAAGAACTCTATGTTTATACAAATATGATTGAATAATATAAAACGACGATGTCAATAACACATTTGATCAAGTTTATATAAGGGATTCAGGTTTGTGAACAAGCATTATAAATGATCACTTTAAAATGTTTTATGTTAAAAACAGACCTGTACATCACAAAAAAGTTTTTGCTAAGAATGCTGAAGGCAGATCATTTTCGATTACTTACTACTTTTTTAAAAAAGTGCCAAATGATGAAATGCAGCTTTGCAGCTGGTTGATTTATTCAAAAACACAAAACTCGTTTTTTTTTTTTTTTTTTTTTTTTTTTTTGCTATATATTATTTTCTAGAGAAAGTGAAAATTCTACATGATTTATAGGTATCTATAATAGTTAGAAAAAGTTATCAACTATAATTCAAGATCATGAGCATTTTATTTGTCATTTAATTTATTTATTGCTTGGAACCGTTTATTTCAAAAGAAAATTTAATATGCGAATAGATAATTTAGTTAACACATTAATGCAAATGGAGAAAGATAGACATCTGACACATGCTTACAAATTATGTATGGATTTTCCATTCAAAACTCAGTCATCCACAAGGATTAAAGTAAATCACAAAAAAGGAATCAGAATTAATAAGAAGATGTCTATCTAGATTCAGAAAATGCTTGAAATATGTCAGCATATGAAGATAAAAACAAAGAATATAAAGTGGTAAAAATTTGTGAAAATTGCCCAATACCAGAGCATTGTTTGGAGAAATCTACGAATATGGCATGCGACTCATTATGTGGCCATCTTTATAAATGTTCTTGCCCAGATGATAATTTGTGCAAACATATCCACAAAATTCATTCTACCTTTTTTTACAAATAAATCCATTTTAAAATCAAATGTTTTTTCAATAGAAGAAAGAAATATTAATGAAGATAATATGACCATTTCTGCAAAAGAAATAAATATAAAATCTATAAAAAGACAAATCATTCAATGTCAAAATCTTTGTTCTGAATTAACCAAATTAATAAAAAATCCAGATGTTCAAGAACTAATGCTTAAAAATGTTATATCTACATTAAATTTTTTAGTAGAAGGACGCCGTGGAGCCGCAAAAATAAAAAGCAGCCTCAAGAAATGCTCTCCAATACCTCATTATTCAGTGCTATCGAATAAGAAAATGACTACCCACCTGAAATTTTACAGAACTTCTCAAAAGAGAAATAAAAAAAAGTTTACAAAAAGCAAAAAAAATCTAACTGAAACTTCTAAAAAAGGGGGAAAATACCAATGATTTGATCATTAGCGATAAGAAAAAATGAATATCGAATGAAGGAAATAGGGGAAATAAAACTGAAAATGAAATGTCTATTTCTATAGAAAATTTTCCAATTAGTAGTAAGAATCAATCAATTTTAGAAGATAGTGATACTTATTCTAACACTTTAACGGGTGATGTTTCAATAAAAAAAATAAACGGGTGATACTTCAAGCAACAAATCTAATAATGTTTTTTTTTTAAATTAAACAAAATTACGAAGAACCCATGTGAAACAATTATTAAAATAAATGATGTAAGCATTTCCATTTATATGCTGAAATCGCTTGACTTAAGTGTAACAGCAGAAGAAGAAAAATATTTTAATCTCTCTCTCCATCTTTTAAGATAAGATGGTTATATAATGGAATCATTGATGCCCTTTTTTTCCCTTCAAATTAACTAGAGATTCAGAATCGTGTAAAGCAATACGACTCAATTCATTCAACTTTACTCTTCCATAAAAAAGATATCCTGATCTTTCCAGTGATACAGGATATACAGAAAATGAACTTTTTATTAATTCCGGCGAATTTAAATAATCATTGGATTTTTTTAATAGCTAATATAAAAGAAAAAATACCTGAACTATATGATCCATTAGGTCCAAATGTAAATGAAGATGTCTGCATATTAATTCATGAATGGAGTGCATTAATTAAAAAACTACTGAACACAAAGGAGCACTGGAAATTGATTACTCCACGTCATATGATTCAAAAAGATAGCTACAACTGCGACGTCTTCATTTTTTTTTTTTTTTTTTTTTTTTGCAAATCAAAAATACCATAATTTACAAGTTGATGAAAACTTTGATGCTACTAACTTCAGAGAAGTCATCTTTGAAACTATTACAGAAAACTTTGAGTGTTAACATAATTTGAATTTATGTTTATGTGATAATATTTGCACATCTATGCAAATGATGGGGACCAGGCCTGATTAGATTTCTAATTGGGGACACCTCTGCGATGAATTTGATTTTGACAATTCATCAGAAAAAGAAAAAAAAAAAAGCGAACCAGAGCTTTCCACCTCTTGGGTCTGGTATGGAAGAGAAAGCAACTCACTTTATCTATCAAATAAACCTGTATCTATTAATCTCACTCTCTCTCTCTATTTATATATAATCACAAATAGGAATATGATGTGTTGTTACTCCATAGGTCAGACCATTTCACCAAGAGCTACTTAACTTGGACAAGTATTTTTAAAAAGTGGAACCCTAGGAGCATTTTCTCATCCTTAGAAATTTTAATTTAAACAAAATTTTTGTGTTTTTTTTTTTTTTTTAATAATTTGCGAAAATACTACAGTACAAAAAGAATTTTTATATCATAATACAATTCCTTAAAATTATCCCTTCAATAATACTTTATGTTGTTCTTAAATCATTTTCATTATTGTTATTAATATTTTATTGCAGTTTTTTTCTTCTCCATTGTTAATGATCAAAATAGATTTGATCATTGATTTGGCATGTATGGTATACTACATAATAATATTGGTATATTATTTGGCTAAGGTATACATGGACAATTTCAAGCAATCATTCATTTTAGCGAACCAATTGGTCATGAAAGTATTCTTTCTCTATCTCTATACATATTAGATAAAACTAATTAATATTAATCATGTTTAAAGAAAAAAAATCGAAATGTTATAAAATTAGTCTACATTGATGGTTAGTATATTTCATTTCTTTATAATTCAACTTTATTATTATTTTTTTGTGAAAATGAGTCATTCTAATATTTAGATGATAATAGTTAATATATGTATGATTTGGAAAATTGAAAATAATAAAAATAATTATATTTTCACTCATTATTTATATGATTTAAAAGATGTGGATTTCATTAATTAACAAGATTCATTAATTTGAACTAGCAAAAGAAAAGAAAATGTTGATTGCTTTTGACTAGTATTTCAAAAAAGTGTTGATAAACTGTATTTTTTTATATATTTTTTTATTACTTTTTCATAACATTGCCATGAAAGGAAGGTCCTAAGATATTCCAGCTATCATTGTTGAGAGTTATATAGATGTGTATATGGGCTTTTGTTAAAAAAATAAAAATAATAACCATAAAAATGGATGCATCAGCTTATTTTCTTTGATCAAACTGCAAATTAAGATTGTGGTAATAGGTAGGATCGACTATAAGAAGTTTGAGGTCCCTTGGAAACAATATTAGTAAGTTGTTCTGTTTTTTTTACACTTTCATCACAGGAGTTTTTTTTCTCTCATACTTCTTTCTAAATTCATTAATCTAGAGTGAGTAATAATAAAAAAAAAATGCATAAATAAATGAGCAAAATGTAGAAAAAAAATGTGGTATATTTCTTTGACATACATATATTTGTATTTTTATTAAATGAATCTAGATTAATAAGCTTTTCTAGTCTTTTCCTTCTTTTAATACTTATTCTTGCCATTTTGAGCTTTGAATTATTCTACAACTGTTTCAAAACCAAATTCAAATTCTGTCACAAAGGTATGCTTTTCATCTTCCAGATTTTGTTTAAATAAATGTCAGTGAAGAATTCTGTACATAGAGAACATATAAAGTAAGCATATATAAATGAAAACATAGACAGCCAACTGCCTAAGATGCAAACTGAATATATTGAAAATAGTTACGATTCTTTACCAATTGTTTTAAGAAATAATTAATAAAGAAAAATAAATAGCAGAAATACACAGTTAACAAGAAATAGACCTCAGAATGATATGTGTAAATTTCATGTCGTAAATGTTTAGTAATGTAAAATTATTTAGTTAAGGAACTCATTAAGACAGTTTCACAAAATATTTACTTTATAGCAACCCTTAATTCCAGCTAGTAGAAATAAAATTTATCTAATCTTATTATTTCATCGAAGCTTGTTTTTTATTTATCTATTTTTATTTTTTATGAATTCTGTTGTATGATTTTGTATGGTATTTCTAAAGAAAAAAAAGTGTCTTAATCCACTAAATCATTAGGCATGCTTTTTTTTTCATTATTTACACTTCTCTGCAAATAGCTAATTTATATTAATCTTTATATTTTTCTAAAAAATTATTTTATAGTTTTCTAAATTTCAAAACTCACTATTACAAAATAATGCTTTATGCATTTTCAAATTCACTGGTTAAAATTAAATCAAATAAAATAATACATAAAATAAAATTAATGCACATTATGATGGTTTCAAATACCATTCCTTTCTCTTTTTCCTTTTCAAATGTCCACAAATGTTTTTATTCAATAAAGAGGATACAATTTCTTTTAAAAAATTATTATTAAAATATATGATGAAAAAAGTTAATTTTAGCATGCATATTGTTTAGATGATCTTGAGATTTATAATTATTATCAAACATGAAAAAGGAATTTCAGTGAAACAATATAAGTGTGAGAAATTCCTTACAAAATGAAAACTTAAATCTACTTCGTGGGGGGAGACAACTTTTTAAGGTGTACAATAATTTAAGAAGTGTAATTTTTTTAAATCAAATTTCAAGCAATGGAGTCATGTTTGAAAATAACTGATGAATGAAATGTTTATTTAAATTCCTTTGTAATATAACATTTTTTATTCATTTCAGTTAGTTACAAAAACACTTTAAAATAACACTGAACAACTTGCAATTTAATTAATAAAACTATATTATTAATAGTTTAATAATACTACTTAATATACAACTTAAGGAATATCACCAATTCTTTTGAGAAATGACAATGTTATCGAAATCACAATCTCATCTTTTATATAAGGAAAAGTTATTATATATTTATAATGTTATTAAAAATTATTTTAATACATAAGTTATTGACTAAAGGAAGAACTTTATTTCTATTTGAAGGACCAATGATTTTGTTTAAAATACCAATGTAAAATGGTGAAGAATTTTTATCAGTAATTCACTTGAAAACGTTTAAAATTTGCCAGAACTTTATCTGGATATTTGAAAAGGCCACTTTAATTCATAAGTATAACTTATAAAACAAATCTTTTTGCACATACACATATTTATTATTTATAAAATGAATATAAGTATAGACATTCTATTCAATATGAAATATTTTTTTCAAGGCAACATAGATCATTAGCCAATTTAATCACAAATAAGAAATGACTTGAAATGAATTCTGTAATATTTTAAAATTAAACAGAGAATTAGTCAATAAAAGAATGAATAGAAAACCTATTTAAAATACTAGGAATTATTGTAGTACAAAATTTTCATTTGAAGTGTTAAAAAATTAATCTTATACATTAATTTTCTTAATCTACTTAAAGGAATTAATATAAGAAACAAAAAGAAAGTGGAAATTTATTTCTATTCTGATTTAATATCACAAGTACTATTCTACACAAATCATAAATACTGTCATGTTATTTTCAAATATTTCTAAATGCAGTAATTTTCATTTATGTATAGTATGCAATTTCTTTTTTTATATTTGTTCAAGTGATTATTTAGCAAGACAGTTTATAAAGGCGCTATATTTAATATAACCAACATATTTCAATAACATACATAATAATAAAATATAACCATATAAAAATACTAAAAAGAAATATAATATTCAATAATCGTTTCTAATATAAGATTTTAAAAAATTTTCAAAGCACCGAGAAAAAAGCTAAACACTCAATATCTGAATGCATTGTCAGCTCGATTTCGTGAAAAAAATATCCCCTATTTAAAAAATCTATTTTAATAATAATTATATGTACACTAACAGTATCATGAAGCAAACTTCAAAAGTAATAAAAAGTAAACTTTAAAAGTAATAAACAGTGCAGGATGTTTCTACAAATTTTAGTTCATTCTTTTAAAGATTTGTATGAAACAAGAATTACTATTTCTATATTCTATTGTCCAATACATATTTCATGAGAATTGTGAATATTTAGAAATTACAGCAATTATTTTCTCTTTTTGTATGTTGAATTTCTTTTTCTGTTTTAAGAATTTTAAAATTAAAAATCTTTAAAATATAATTCTATGAATTCTTAAAAAATTCAATAATTCTGTTTCTTAACACTAATTAAAATTATTAGCTAATTATATCTAAATTAAATGCTAAGAATTATATGAATATTAATTGAGATAAAATAAAAATGCACAAAACAATGTGTTTCTCAAAAGGAGGTTAACAGAATTTAAGAGTGAACTGTTTGTAAAAAAATTCATAAATTAAATAACTCTAAGACAGGCACAAATTTAATGGAAAAATTTTAAATTATTACACAGTAGTAAATATCACTTAAATAATAATTGTAATTGTTTTCTTAAAACCTTCTTGAAAGCCAGGAATACAATAGTTTTCAATACTTATTCTGACCTTACTGCTGTTTATGTTCGCTAAAATTTCTAAAAATGCCATAGACAGCATGGAAATAATTTTTTAAATGCTGCTTACAAGATTGAAGGTATGAGGGAAAAAACATTTTCGGGTGGTTCCTAGCACAGCCCACCTCTTGGCGTCTTTTTGAATTCTCGCCATACGAGTGGCAATAACGTCGCCAATGTAGCAGCCTAGACGAATTTTTTTTATTTTGTTTAATTAATTTTATATTGTATTTATTTTTTTTATTCATTATTATTTTATTATTAAATAAATATTTATTTATTTTATATTATTTTATTTTTTATTCTAATTTTTATTTATTTATTATTATATTTTATTAATAAATAATCAACCTAGAAGGGTTTTTTATTTTATTTTTTATTATTATTTATTTATTATTATTTCTGGCTTTCAAGTATCGTTTTTTAATTGAAAAATAATAATAATAATAAATATTCAATTAGTTGTCAACTTGGCGAGATTTCAAATAAGTCGCCAAGAGGTGGGCCCATCTAGGATTTTACCACATTTTCGTCTCATTTCACACTTATCTGGATAAACAATAATTTAATACAAATCCCTCTCTTTGACTTCCATCTATAATGTAAATAAACGCGTAATTTTCTACCCAATCACAATACAGTAAGCAACAAACCACATAGACGGAGAAAGAAAGCCTATGATTGGACTCAAAAAGATTGACATTAGGGATGACGAATATTTTACGAGCGGTTATTACGTAATCAATATCAAAAAGTCACAAATACAAGTGATCAATACTTTTCAAAAAAAGCTGTGATTCAAATCCTTGATACGATCTTACTGCTGATATTTCGATTACAGGTTTGGATCAAGATAGAAAGTAACAATCGATACGATATCATTGAAATTTGCCGGAGCGGTGACTTCACTGGAAAGTAACAATCGATACCATCTGTCCAATGGAAGCTCTCGAAAGAAATCTGTGAATGGATTGAAAAGTGAACGGACCGATTATTGAAATTATCGTATCATTGAATTGCATATCACTGAAATTTATCGGAGCGGTGATTTCACTGGAAAGTGCGAAGTCACCGCTCCACTTTACGGGGTGACTTCCGAAATTCGCATATGATGATGCTCTATTCCATACAGATCATTTTTAATTGCTCGTGACATGATTGACTTTGATTACATATATTCTGTTTACTGCTGGCGCCATCTATTGGTAGAATATAGAACTAAAGTAAACATATTAAAGAAATGACATATAGCTTTAATTCACTGTTCCAAAAAATGGTTCACTCAAATAAAGAAATTAAATAAATAGTTTTAAGAAAAAAAATTTAAGAAGTAAGCTGAAAACAATAAATTAATTCAATCACACGTTATTTAAATTATTAAATTAAGTATTAGTTACAATTAATAAATTTTATATTTAATATTTAGTAATAATTTTTAATTAATAATATGATTAAAATAACAGATATTTAGAACACATATTTAAAAATAACAATAGCAATTTTATTTGTTATTCAAAAAATCGTGGATTAGGCATCTCTCGTTATTGGAAGTAACAAATCATTGAATTGCATATCACTGAAATCTATCGGAGCGGTGACTTCACTGGAAAGTGTGAAGTCGCCGCTCCACTTCCGATATTCGCATTTGATGCACTATTCCATACAAATCATTTTTAATTACTGTGACTTAACTTTTTATATATTCCGTTTACTGCTGGAACCATCTATTGGTAGAATAGAACTAAATTAAACAATTTAAAGAAATGACATATATATTTAATTCAAATTTTTCAGAAAATGGTTAACTCCAATAAAGAAATTAAATAAATAGTTTTGAAAAAAAATCAAATTTAAGAAGTAGGCTGAAATAGATAAATTAATTCAATCACACATTACTTCAATTAGTAAATTAAGTATTAATTACAATTAACATATTTTATATTTAATATTAAGTAATAATTTTTAATTAATAATACGATTGAAATAACAGATATTTGGAACAAATATTTAAAAATAACAATAGCAAAATTATTTGTTATTCAAAAAATCGTGGATTATGCATCTCTAGTTGACATACAGATAGTCGATTTCTAGACTAGCATCTCAATCACAACGTCTATCCTTAAGGGAGGGACGAATCCTTCAAAAACCATACTTTCGACAGGTAGGGCCGTTTGACCGAGATGGGATAAAAGTTGTCATTTAAATGTTGAGTTGTAGCTCAACGCCTATCCCAGTTTAGTTGAATCGTTTTGTGCTGGAGTGGAGAGATGCGTTTTCCAAGCAAGGTGTCGACATATTAGCTTAAAACATATTTTTCAGTGACCTTTCATCTTATTTAATGGATATTTAATACAAATACCATTTAATGAAATTTATAGCAAAAAAAAAACAATAAACCTACAAAAGCAATATTTCAGACAATTCATTTTCAGGTGGTTTTTTTGCTTGTTTTCTACTGTTTTTATTATTATTATCACTAATTCTGTTGCTGTTTTTATAGGGTTCTGAATTTCTTGATATTAATGAATCTTGAAATCATTTAAAAGTATTTTTGACCCGACGCATGTTTCCATTAATACCTCTTCAAAACTGGTGATTTACTGATTTTGAAAAACAATTTAATTGTAATATGATAACATTAATTTACAGAAAAATTTCTGAATAATATGGAAACATATTTTTCATTTACATCTAATGTGCACTATTTCTGCAATAAATAAAAAAGATGTGCCTATTAGAACTTTATATGATTGTATGGATATAATATCTTTATAGTCTGAGAAAAAAATATTCTGCCAATGGTTATGTTTGCCTTTATATTCCCAGAACAGCGTAGTATGTCTACTGTTTTATAATTCCTAAACTTCACATTTCTATTTGTTTTAATATGTTACCATGAACTGAAAAAAAAATTGTATTCTGCTGTTTTTAAATTTAAAATATGACTTGAGAACATTAAAACTTTGTAATATAAACTCAAAGTTTGATTTTTAAACCATAGGTAGTGTAGGAACAGGTTGTGAGTAACGCAACTCATCATCGCAAATCATTGTGGTTCACACGTAACTAAATATTATAAACAATTGTTAATGTTCTGTATTTGTTTAATTGTTGTAATTATTCATGTTTGTTTTTGAAGTAATTGGAGCAAAAATATTTTATATATTATTTTGTGTTAAATGAAACTTTATTTCTGCTGTTGCATCTGGCAACGAGGATGATGTTTGTAAAAATAAATAGAACTAGTGAGATGCTCGCCGTTACTTGGAATTGACGTAGTCTGTGTTTGATTTTAATTTCTTTAAAACACTTTCAATTGTTGGTCGTAATATCCTAAATAAGAAATGTTTATTTTATGTATCGGGCGTTTACAATCTGCACTTTAAAATGCAGAGTCATACGCCGATAAAGTGGTGACCCTGAAAAAGAACTGCAATGGCAACCGGCGAAAAACACGAACCGAAACTAAGTGCAACGGATACTGCATCTAATGGTGAAGTAGCCAAGGTTAATGTAAAAATTCCTCCATTTTGAACAGAAAAGCCAGAAATTTGGTTTTACCAAGTGGAGGCGCAATTTTCCATTAGTGGTATTAAATCGGAGGAAACAAAATTTCATTATTTAATTGCGCAGATGGAACCAAGATTTGTTGAAAATTTATGGAATATAGTCACTGATGCTCATGAAATTAAATATACCGCTGCGAAGGAGAGATTGCTGAACACCTTTAAAGAAAGCAAAAATAGACGTATTCAGCGTCTCATGTCAGAAAAAGAGTTAGGTGATTTACGGCCAACTCAACTACTTCAAAAAATGCGTAGTTTGGCGACAGATGGAATTTCGAATAATGTGTTGAAAACTCTATTTCTTCAAAAAATGCCGGATTCCATCTGAAATATACTAATCGTCAGCAAAGAAGATATCCGGAAACTTGCTGAAATGGCTGACCGTATTGTAGAAATGCATCCGAATCGCGAATTATATGCTACATCTAGAGGTGATATACAGCAGGATAGTGAAATAAATAGTTTACGTTCGCAGATTGTTTCTTTGGAGCGTAAAATCAACTGCTTACAACTTGAACGCGGTCGTACAAGGAACAAAGGTGCCAGCAAAACAATCGGGGACGCAGTGCGTCTCGTAAATTATTTAATCCTGCTGGTAAGTACTGTTTTTTTTTTCGCTATAAATTTGGAGCGAAATGTTATCCTGATAAATGTAAACAACCTTGTGAATGGAAAAATGCCGATTCAGAAAACTCGCATCAGCAACGGACTTTATGGCGAGTTCTGCTGCAGAAGTAACTCGGGATTGCCTTAAACACCGTCTATTTGTCTGGCAAAACAACGGGTTTGCGTTTTCTTGTGGACAGTGGAGCTGATGTCAGCATTATTCCCAATACGGCAAAACAAATTTCGACTAGCGACTGTAAATTATATGCTGGAAATGGAACTGAAATTGAAACATATGGAACGAAAGTATTGACCCTTGATTTGGGATTACGTCGTGAATTTCAATGGCCTTTTGTCATAGCAAATATAAAATAGCCAATTTTAGGAGCAGATTTTCTAAATCGTTTCCATTTGTTAGTTGACGTTAGGAGTAAAACATTGATTGGTGGAATAACTAACCTCTCTACTCAAGGTAAAGTTGCACCTGCCTTAAATATCAGTGTAAATACAATGTACAGTGCCTGTAAATATTCAGATTTATTGTATTTGTACCCATCTATTACAAAACCTATTTTTTTTATTTCTGATGTAAAGCATACTGTAAAACACCGCATTGAAACTAGGGGACCACCAGTGTATTCTAAAGCAAGACGATTAGATCCAAAGAAATTAGAAACTGCTAAACAGGAATTTAAGTTTATGCTGGACAATAATATTATTCGTTCATCTAAATCAGAGTGGGCCAGTCCACTGCATATGGTCTCGAAGAAAGATGGATCTTTCCGACCATGCGGGGACTATAGAAGGTAGAATGACCAAACACTCCCAGACAGATATCCAATTCCTAGACTCGAAGATTTTCAGCACATTTTGCCAAACAAAGTCATATTTTCTAAAATTGACCTTTTTAAGGCCTATTTTCATATTCCTGTTGCAGAGGAGGACAAGAAAAAAACAGCTATTATTACTCCGTTTGGACTTTACGAATTTAACAGAATGAATTTTGGTTTACGGAATGCTCCGGCAACATTCCAAAGATTTATTCACGAAGTATTTCGAAATTTAAACTTTGTGTTTCCTTATTTAGATGATGTATTGATTGCCTCTTCTAGTGCAGAAGAACATCATTCACATCTCAAAATAGTTTTTCAACGCTTAAATGATTACGGGCTTCGCATAAATGTCAGCAAATCATTTTTCGGAGTTGATTCACTAGAATTTTTGGGCTATAAAATTTCGGCTAAACGATCAAGGCCTCTGCCTGAAAAAGTAAAGGCCATATTAGAGTATCCATTGCCAAATACCCTTCGAAAATTGCGTACATTTTTGGGTATGCTAAACTTCTATCGTCCGTACATAAAAAATGCTGCGGCAACTCAAGCCCTTCTTCATGAATTTTTAAAAGGTGTCAAAAAGAAAGATCAGAGAAAAGTCCCTTGGAGTGAGGCGACTGTAAAACTATTTGAAAAATGCAAAATGGATATAGCAGAAGTTGCAATGTTGACATATCCAAATTCCGATTACCCTCTGTCTCTTCACACAGACGCATCGGATTTGGCTATAGGAGCAGTTTTGCAACAACATGAAAAGTCCCTTGGAGTGAGGCGACTGTAAAACTATTTGAAAAATGGATATAGTTGAAGTTGCAATGTTGACATATCCAAATTCCGATTACCCTCTGTCTCTTCACACAGACGCATCGGATTTGGTTATAGGAGCAGTTTTGCAACAACACGAACCTGATGGGTTGAAACCTATCGCATTTTTTTTCAAAAAAGCTAAATGAGGCACAAACTAATTATTTGACGTACGATCGTGAACTTTTGGCTATTTATTTGTCCGTAAAACATTTTAAGCATTATTTGGAAGGTAGAGATTTCCAAATCTTCACTGATCACAAACCTTTAGTTTTTGCTTTTAAGCAAAAGAACGACAAATCGTCACCAAGACAGTTGAGACATTTATAGTATATTTCTCAATTTACCACAAATATATATGTAAATGGTCAAGAAAATATTGTCGAAGATACATTATCGAGAATTGCTAATGTTAACCTGCCAACTATAGACTATAATCAAATTGCTGACGCCCAAATAAATGATGATGAACTGAAACAACTGCGACTTTACAGTAAATCCTTGAAATTTAAGCAGTGTCAGCTTCCATCCGGAAAATCTTTATGGTGCGACACATCTACATCAAAGGTTAGACCTTTTATTCCAAAGCCTTTCCGTATGCGGATGTTTCAACAAATCCATTGTTTATCTCACCCCGGAATTCGCATAACAGTTAAAGAAATGTCATCACGATTCATTTGGTCTTCACTGAAACAGGAAGTTCGTAACTGGACACGGGCATGTCTACATTGCCAAAAAAATAAAATTTCACGGCATACAAAATCCGAATTTGGAACCTTTAAACCTCTAGATGATCGTTTTAGTGTAATTCATATTGCTTTGATTGGGCCGTATTCTCCATCGGATGGATACATCTATTGTTTGACATGCATCGATAGACACACATCTTGGATGGAAGTGGTTCCTTTACGGTAGATCACTGATGAAGTTGTTGCACAAGCTTTTTACGAATGCTGGATAACACGATTTGGAGTACCTTCTCTCGTGGTTACGGACCGAGGAACTCAGTTTTCTTCAGAATTCCTCAGAAAATTAGCAATCATTGGTGGTGTAAAATTACGACATACGACGTCTTATCATCCCCAAAGTAATGGAAAGATAGAATGCCTACATCGCACGCTAAAAGCAGCCATTAGATGCCACAACTGTATTTGATGGACTGAGTCGTTGCCTACTGTTCTCATGGACTTACGAGCTTCTCTTCGAGACGACAGTAGTTTTACAATAGTCGAAATGGTATTTGGTAAGTCTATCAAATTACCTGGCGAATTTTTTGAAGATTCGAAAACTGTGTCCATTACAGATTCTTTTGTTGATAATCTGCGAAAACAGATGCAGCTAGTAAAACCAAGAATACTCAAGCAAAAATGTAAACAACACATTTTTGTTCCACAAGATTTAAATACAACAACTCACGTATTTCTTAGGATCGATCGTGTAAAAAACCCTTAGAACCGCCATATGAGGGACCCTTTTTAGTATTACAACGAACGCAAAAATTTTTCACGTTGTTAATCAAAGGTGAACATGTAAATATTTCTATTGATCGAATTAAACCAGCCTATAAGTTAACACATTCTGACATTTCTGATGCTCCATTGCCATTAAATATTAACAGTCCTGCATCTTGTGAACCCAAAAAAAGTGGCTCAACTGAAAGGATGCAACATAAGAATGCATTAAGTGATTCAAAAAAGGACGACAAACTGCCTGCTTTAACCACACAAACACGTTGTGGCAGAAAAATAAAACGACCTCTGCGTTTTACAGACAATGTCTAAAATGTGTTTCTAGTGCATTAAATTCATATTACATTTAAATGTAATTTTCAATTTTTTTAATTAGCGTAACTTCGTTACTGGCAAGGGAGTAGAGATGCATAATCCACGATTTTTTAAATAACAAATAATTTTGCTATTGTTATTTTTAAATATTTGTTCCAAATATCTATTATTTCAATCATATTATCAATTAAAAATTCTTACTTAATATTAAATATAAAATTTATTAATTGTAATTAATACTTAATTTATTAATTTAAGTAACGTGTGATTGAATTAATTTATCTATTTCAGCTTACTTCTTAAATTTGATTTTCTTTTCAAAACTATTTATTTAATTTCTTTATTTGAGTAAACCATTTTCTGAAAAATTTGAATTAAATATATATGTCATTTCTTTAAATGGTTTAATTTAGTTCTATATTCTACCAATAGATGGCGCCAGCAGTAAACGGAGTATATGCAAAGTCAAGTCGCAGCAATTAAAAATGATTTGTATGGAATAGTGCATCAAATGCGAATATCGGAAGTGGAGCAGCGACTTCACACTTTCCAGTGAAGTCACCGCTCCGATAAATTTCAGTGATATGCAATTCAATGATACGATAATTCCAAGAATAACCGGTTCGTTCACTTTTCAAGCCATTCACAGATTTCTCCTTTTCTGTTTCGTTCGAGAGCTTCCATTGGACAGATTGTATCGATTGTTACTTTCCAGTGAAGTCACCGCTCCGGTAAATTTCAGTGATATCATATCGACTGTTACTTTCCAGTGAAGTCACCGCTCCGGTAAATTTCAGTGATATCATATCGATTGTTACTTTCTATCGTGATCCAAAACCTGTAATCGAAATATCACCAGTAAGATCGTATCAAAGATATGAATCACACCCCTCTTTGAAAAGTATTGATCACTAGTATTTGTGACTTTTTGATATTGGTTACGTAATAACGCTCGTAAAATATTCGTCATCCCTAATTAAGGATTTGAATCACACCCTTTTTGAAAAGTATTGATCACTGGTATTTGTACTTTATGATATTGGTTACATAATAACCACTCGTAAAATATTCGTCATACCTGCAAGGGAGTGATGTAGGAACAGGTTGTGAGTACCGCAAGTCATTGTGGTCACACGTAACTAAATATTATAAATAATTGTTAATGTTCTGTATTTTTTTAATTTTTATAATTGTTCATGTTTGTTTTTGAAGTAATTGCTGCAAAAATATTTTATATATTTTGTGTTAAATGAAACTTTATTTCTGCTGTTGAATCTGGCAACGAGGATGATGTTTGTAAAAATAAAACTAGCGTCTCAATCGCAACGTCTATCCGTTTGGGATGGGCGAATCCATCCCAAACCATACTTTCGACTGGTAGGGACGTTTGCCCGAGAGGGGCAGCAGGGATAAACGTTGTCTTTGAAATGTTGAGTTGTAGCTCACCGCTTACCCCAGTTCAGTCGAATCGTTTTTCGTTGACCACGAGAGAATATGTTGTCATTACTTTAGCATGTGAATGTGGATATAATTTTCCCCTCTATTAATGTCTATTTTTAAATCACTATTTCTTATCTTTGAAAAGGTTGTTTTGCAGTTTACAAATTTGTTCTTGTGTTGCATTTCATAAACGGATCATATATATATTTTAGAAATGTATAAAATTACATTGTGAATGAAGAGGTAATGTGATATTTATGCTTCATAGTATGTAATATGGAAATAAAACACATCATTAACCATTTCATTTTCATACTTTTTGTGTCATTATATTACTCTTGTGCTTTGTAGTTTTAAGTAAATGCATGTTAAATTCTTGTAAAGGTAATAAACTAACAGGAATGAAATAACTTATTGAATTTAAATAACACGTTTTTGTGAGTAAGAGACATTTAACCAAAACTTAATGATCTAGGTCATCTTTATTTAAAAAAAAAAAGTAAGTAAGACAACTTTTGCATAAATTTAGAAAAGTAATTTTATTAAGTGCTTACTGTAAAAACAATTTTATCACAAAGTTTATTTCCTACTCCGGGATCATAGTGTAATAATAGACATAGCATGTTGAGTAGTTGTATATTGTAATATTTATTGTATATCAAGTCAAGCCTTTATTCAAGAAACAATTTTCTTAAATGGATTCTGATTTTATTAATGTTTGATTGAGATTTATTTTATTATATTATAAATTTCTAAAATGTTTATTATCACAAGTTATTTTCCTCTTCTCAATAAATAAAATAGAGTTTTATTACTTAACAGATAAATCTCATTAAATGAGCTATAAAAATATGAACCTTTTTAATGCATGAAATAAAACTATTTTCAATTCATGCTTTATTGATAATTTAAGTTCTTTTGTAACAAATTAGTCATACATAAATTATGACACAATTGTAAATATATTTAAAATATTTTCATTTGATGAAGTTATTTTTTAGTTCAATTAGTATGATTTGAAAAATAACATTTTAATAGTGTCTGTTAACAATTTAAAGTTGCAAAGAATTGTATTTTATAGTAATCTTTTTTTTAACATAGGACTATTCCAACTCAATTTTCTTATGACAAGTTTAAGATTATATTCAATTATATAAAATTATTAAAATGTAACTCCCTGCGAATGTTTCGGAGGATATAAGTTTTTTTTAATACTGGTTTTCTTTAAATTAGGGTTTGTTTTTTTAGTTATTAAGAAATCATGTTATATAGAGTTTCATGTTCATACTTGTAGCTTCCTCAGTATATTTCAAAATATAAATATTCTTGAAAGATTAATATAATGGTCTTTTTGATAAAAAAATATGTTTAGTATAATCACAATATTGAAGCCTGTTACTGACATTCAGAATATAGGATTTTTAATCTCTATTTTTAAAAAATGAAACCACTTAATTACCGAGCTAATAACTGAAAAAGAAGTGATATTGAATTAATATATTATACAAATATAGAAAGCTTGACTGTTCAGCATGTCACATGTTCTATTTCGAGTAGCACCAATATGTTTCCATGTCAAAACTTTTTTAAAAAGAGGGTTAGTGGAATTTGGCTTCATTCTATTTAGTTGTAGATGCCTCCAAATGGGGAAAGTTATTTTATGGTCATAAAGTTAATGACACAAAATTTTTTTGAAATATGGCGAAATGAAGTTTTAAGAATTCATTTAAGAAAAGTGAAAATTGGAACAAAAAAATTATAGTTAGGAAAGAATTAATTTTACCTGCTAAATCATGCAGCGTTATTTTTTTCATGTTTAGGAGTATGAATATAATATCCCGGAAATTCTACAATTAAATAACAAGCTAATTTTGAATTAAGCAATAACACTTGGAAAAATAGAAATATAGTCAAATATCAAATTCTTATTGGTTTAACAGTATAATATAAACAAATGAATCAACATATAAAATAAAAACTAAAGAAAATAAATAACATATAGCACTGTATTACACAATTTTTTTGACTAAACTTTAATAAGTTAATGTCATAACTAGGTAGTTTATAGAGTGATAAAAAATAAAACTTATTGTTAGCTTTATACAGCTATAAAATGTAAATAAATGTGTTCATGGTAATTTCTTTCAGATTGTTATTCCATGACAAAATCATATTTACAGTGTTTGGGAATGAAGTAATCATGTCATCTTCCTTTTGTGAATAATTGCAATACTTATTATGTTCAATGTTAGTTAATAGATATTTTATAGAAATTTTTAATTTAATAAATTTAAATAACATTTTATAAAATTTCTATTGCAAACAACTTTTTTTATTATCTTTATTGAATACAGAATAAGAAATGAAATACCTTTTTTACTTAATATACAAATGAATTAAATTTTTCGAGGCAGATTTTTTAAAAATTTCAAATGCAATTTAGTTTCTCAATTTGTATATTGTATCTAATTATTAAAAAATATAGCGTTGTAGTTTTATTAGAAACAGAGAATTTTTCAAAAGCATACAATATATTTCATCATTTCAAAAACTTAATTTGTGCTATTTGACTTTAAGAGGCAGAAAAAAAACTTATCACAAATTAAAAGAATATAATGAAAATATTTATTTTCTCAACTATATGTATATATAAAATTTATTTTATTGTTTTACAATAAACAAAATAAAGCTGGATGGACACTCTAGAAACAAAGTTATAGCAAGTCTGCAAAGTGAAGGAAACAAAGTAAACAGAATGAAAGTAATTTGATTAAAACTTGTTTTAAATATTTACATAACAGCTCATTTTTGCGAGGCAGTTAAGAAAATGATATATTTGTTATCATTAGGTTTGCTTCGAAATTATTAAGGAAACCAAAATATGAATGGCTAATAAGCATAGATAATATACAGGGTGTTTATTTAGTCCCGGACCCATTTTGATGTTTAATAACTCATAAAATAATAAAGATAGATTAAAATTAATAACATAAATGGTTAAATAGACTCAAAAAGTTTCATGACCCTTGTCAATGAACTTCCACGTGTGCACCCTTCGTCGCACGGAGAATATCAAGTCGAGTGGTGGTGTTATGTAGAGTGTTGTTTAAAGCACTTCATCGCTATTAGAAAAACAAACTCTTTATTTCACTAACTATCATGACATCACCGCTTAGCGCACATATACATAGAACGGGGATTCCCCGGATTGTATTAGATTGTATTAGGGAAAGTAGATAGGTTGCGCTTTAGAATAACATGAATGCAAGATGGCTCTACGATCACTACATGAGTATCCCCCTAGTGAACAAGGAGAACGATGTGAGAATACAAGATAAATATACGCGCATAAGAATAAAACATCACGTAATACAATAAGTATAATATAGGATAATAGTTTCAAATGGTAAATAGAAATTGATGTAAATAGATGCAATAATATATGAAATACATAAAATTACAGTTACAATATATATACACGACAACTTATATCTCAGCAATTAATCTCCCTGGAAAATGGACATGACGTCCACTACGAGTGGTAGTTGGTTTTGTCGGTAATTGTTCATTTTTAGAAGAAAGTTCACCTTGAGTTTTATGAATAGATGCAGGTATAGAAGGTAACGAGTCATTAGAACATGTCAATACATATGCAGGTTTGACACGGTCTATGGAAACTGTGACATTTTTATTATTAATTTTTAATACAAAAGTTTTATTTTTCCTGCTGATTACAGGGTGTGGACCAGTATAAGGAGGTGAAAGAGGAGGTTTAACATTGTCCACTCTCAAAAATACATGAGAGCAAGTATTTAAGGATGGATGAATATAAATAGGCTTGACCGAGTGTCTAGACGTAGAGATGGGATTTATGGATTGCATTAGTGCTTTGAATTTTGATACATAAATATCTGTTGGTATTGATAGATCTACTTTTGAGGTTAAAATGTCAGAAGGCAATCTGAGGGTTGTACCAAGGACTAATTCAGCATTTATGTCCGATTTAATTGCAGATCGAATTCCGAGTAAAACTATGGGAATAGTTTCAGTCCAATTTGGTTGACAATGGGCTATAATAGAACTCTTAAGATCCCTGTGGAAACGCTCTACAAGTCCATTGGATTGGGGATGGTAGGACGTTGTACGGATTCGATTTGTACCCAAAATATTATTCAAATGTCTAAATAGATGTGAATCAAAATTTTTACCTTGATCTGTAGTTATAGTTACTGGACAACCGAAACGAGACATCCAATTATGAATTAGGGCTTTACATGTTTTTTCAGCAGTTATATCTGAAGTAGGAATAGCTTCCGGCCATCTGGTAAACCGGTCAACTATTGTCATACAATATTTATAACCATCAGATGGTGGAAGTGGTCCTATGAAATCGATATTTATATGGGCAAATCGAGCATCTGGCAAAGCGAAAGTGCCTATAGGAGATTTTGTATATCTGGATTTTAGAACGTTGGCAATTATGACAAGATTGAACAGAATTTTTAATAAATGAATTCATGTTTGGCCAAAAATAACGTTTAGTAATCAGCTTCCTTGTTGCTCGAATGCCAGGATGAGAAAGATTGTGAATATTTTCAAAAACTATTGAACGAAAAGAATTTGGAATGTGCGGACGAGGTGAATTAGTAGATAAGTCACAATACAAAGTTACATCCACTAAGGGAAAATATTGCTTTTCTATTTTACAATGTGAAGACTTCAGATATTCTTTCAGTTCAGAATCATTTAACTGTGCAAGTGAGATGTCATGAAAATTTAAATTCTTTTTTGAAATTG